>QYTT01082267.1:0-13998 GCA_006980735.1 Dasypogon diadema
TGTTCTTTTGGGCAACAGAGTTATGAAAGCTCAAATGAACGGTTGAAATCCATGGAGTGCATAGCGAATTCTTCTTCTTCTCTTTTCCTCTTTTTAAGCAAACCCGAGATAAGTAACAACTGTTATTAACTTGAAAATTATCTTAATGTCAGTTTGGCCCACATTTGTGTATATTTTAATTGCTATGGTGAGCAAAATAAACCTTTAAACACAAAAAACTTTCAATAAGCGCCATCTATTTTCCCGTAGAAGACTTAAATAATCCAGTAAGCTTTTTAACTCGGTTAAATAACCGAGTTAATTTAACCCAGTTAATGTATGACAACTCTGTACTCTGCTGCCAAAAGAACGCAGCTTCTGACTGCCACAATTAGCATGAAAGCTTTCGTGAGAGAACTTCACGTTAAAATGCGTTTGACATGAGAGAGCTTTTAGGCGTCATCCGTATATGGGTGACATGGCAGTCAAAGTGTTAAACAACTGAATTTCGATTAATATATTAAAAAGAACACTAAAACTTGAACTTAAAAAATACAAAGATAAGTACGTAAATCTTTTAAGCTCTCTCTCATTAAATGAATGATTTTTTTCATGTAATTTTTCTCACGAAAACATTTCCACTGAAAACGGCAGTGAACCTATTAAAGTGCTGTTAATAGTTCACAGCACTTTTTCATTTACCACTTCGCCTCCTTATTTTAGAACAGAATAGGTTCACTACCACAATTAGTAGAAAAGCTTTCATGAGAAAAATATATATAAAAATACATTCAGTAAGGAGAGCTTGAAAATTTCACGCGTATGTACGTGATCGGTAGCAACACTTTGCTAAAGCTAAAGCAAAACTAAAGGTAGAGATTCTAAAACTATAGAAAAGGGAAGGGGAAAAGAAAGGAAAATAGTTCCGAAAGATGGTAGCTTGTTGCATATTCGTATAGTATTGCTCAAATATTCTTGAAATTTTACGGTTTTGCTGAGCCTGGCTGAAGGACGAAAAGCTTAAGATAGCTAGAAAAATGAGTATTCTTCGTAGGATGTTTCCTACCGAAACTTCAGATTAAAGTTTCCATTAGAACAATGTCCATTGAAGTAGCGATAAGCGTCCGTAATCGTTTCATCGACAGTAAGTACGACAGGAGATACGAACACTGTTGAATCACTCTACGAACTGTTCGGACGCTGGCTGCAATGCAAACTTTCTACTTTATTTCGATTGTCTGGAGTCGATCTAGGGAAAGGACCCAATACCTTGTTATCTAGTGCCAATGTTAAATATGAAAATGCAACATATGTTTTTTGTCCAAACCCTGCAAAATGATGCCCGATATGATAAACGATATTTCGCAAACAATTTGTCAACGACTTTCCTTGTGGTAGTTTTTATCTGAATCCTTACAAAGTTCATTTTTTATTACACTCTACAGGGGCTCAATGTAAGATAAGCCCAAACTGTTGGTAACGTATTTCAAAGCAATCTAACCCTATGATAAAAAGTCCTGTCGAAAAATTAAATTCTTCTAAAAAGTTTTCGAATTATATATTCGGCAGTGATTCTAAAGTTTTTCTCTAAAACTCTCAGATATTCTTTGTAAACTAATCACATTGTAATGGAATACATCTTAGTACGAAAAACATTGTAAAACTTTAATTTTCCTGTTTAACAGTCAGCCTAAAAACTTTCTACGTTTGATATGAAATCCTCGATTAAAAGCCCTCACAATAAACTTCCAAATGGACTTTGCACAAATGGCATACTTTTATGGTGAGCAACACTTCTTAAGAGCGTATCTAATTTTTTAGATTTCACTGATATATAAAATCTTTAAAATTTTATTTCGAATCGAATTTCTTATATACAATTTTTGTTAATATTCCCCCCGATGATTTTATTTATTTCCTGTACACAAAATGTAATGATGCATGGCTTCAGACAAAAAAAACCCCTTAAAATTTTTATCAAAGCTTCGACTTCATCCGGTTTTGTTCAATCAAACAAAAGATTTAAAGAATTTTGCCGATTTCATAAGAAAATAATCTTATTTTGTAAACATTTACAATTCATTACAGTATCGATTGACAACGCCATGGCCATACGTCTTGTGCGTGCGGTGTTTTCTCCCAAAATAAACCAATTTAATTGCAGAAAAGCGCACCAGTTGTTTGATTTTTTATGTATGTATATTTAGTTTACACTTTCCTTTAATAGTTTTATTATTAGTAAACTTTCATTTGCAATTACTAATTTAAGTACTAATTTAATCAGTTTTTTTATTCAATTGATTTGGCACGCAAGTGTTTTGAGGAAATATAAATAAATAAAGTTTGAATTAATGTGAGCTATGGGAACCACCTCTATCATAACAACACATTTTCACCAAACTGTTCGATCGATAGAATTCGGTGCCCTAACTCACTTTGCAACCTGATAGGTAGCACTCTTTCTGCCACTGAATTTCATATCTCTATTTTCACTTTGAAATGCACTTACTTCGAGATAAGCCGATTAGATAAGTTCTAGATTATACAGAAAACAGTTACAGCTGTAAAGAATAATTTCGAGGTGAATTATTGAGAGTTTTAATTCTAATTCTGGAAGAGGCTAGACGTTCCTTGTTCAAGGATCAAAATCCAGCAAGATGTCAGGTAGATAAGGCCTATAGTAAGGTCGACAGCAGCATCTATAGACCCACGAAAGGGATCTTATTGAGGAAATTAAAATCCAGATAAAAAAGTATTGATGATAAATAAAGAATCACAAGAGGAATACAATACCACACGACGATATCACACAACTGTTTGATTTTGAAAACGAGTTATGGAAGGAAAATGCAGAGCAACATTTGAAGGTTTTGCTCACTAGTAAGGAGTTTATAACGATTGGGACTCGAGCATAATTTTACTTGTGTTTTTCACCGCTGATTGCAGAGGCATTATTCTGATGAAGGATGAAGTATCTGGCTGCATTCTTTGCAGATTATTGTCTGCATACAACATGCCATTTAAGCCTAGACTTAATATTCAACTGCACTACGAAATTTCAGAACACCCGCCACCCAACATCTCTGAAATATTTCTGCAAAAAATTTTCAGGAATTCCCAATAGTTAAAAATCTACAAAAAAAAATTCAAGAATTCTACATCCTGGTCAAAAAATTACCCGAACCCGGGCTTCTCTGTAAATTGATACAACCATCTGCTCTTTAAAATGACATGCGATGTAAAAAATTTTAAATGAAACTCGTTTTAGAATATTTTAATGTATTCCATAACCATGAAAGGAGACAAAAGTTCACGACACCATCCAGGGAAGATGCAAAAACTGACTTCTGGAGTTGTATGGTGGATTTAGATTTCACTGATGGTAGTGAATCGCCACAAGAAAGTACTCCATTCGCGTAGGGACCATACCAAAAGGTCTCGAAAAATACTCAGTTCCGGTGTGAATAAATTCGGCACCCAATGTGCACTGAGTTTTTTAATGTCCAATTCTTTAGGATCTCTTTCTGGACGAAACTATGATCTCTAAACACATTTCGAATTAGACTGATAATTTCTTGAGTAGTTCCGAAAGCATTCTCTCCTGTTTTGTCGAAAAATGTCCTGCGCCTGTTGTTTGCATTCTTTGTTATCTGTTTAATTTGATCTATTCATTCTGGTGTTTTCCCCTGTGCTTGGAAGCTTCCTGTAATTCGGGATACCGCACTTGTTGCACTTTACCTGCAAAGGAATAATCATAACGAGCTTTCTAGGATTATCCCCTTGCAGGAAAAGTACAACAAGTGCGATATTCCGAACTACAGATCCTTTGCCAATTTTCCCTGTAGAAAAAAAAATCTCAGATGGTTGGTCTTTGACTCTGAGCGTGGGAGATTTGGAAATCACATCAAGGATCCCCATTAAAGGATGAAACATGCAGGCACTGTCTGGAAGGTATTGAGACGATGGAGTACATTTTATGTGATCGCGAAGAAGAAAAATGAAAGCAGCGATTCACTTCGACATCCTCGAACGAAGATGATTTTTGTAATTTGGTCCTGGTTTAGTAATATTAGATCTCGAAAGTATCATCGCGACCGGCAAATTTATGAAATATGTCAGCCGAAATAGAAATGCGAAACTACTGAAAAACTGTTCAATTTTTACGAGGACGACGTCCCCAAAAAATCCCACTACAAACCAACCGTCCTTCACCTTCAGAGGTCCTATTTCTCCGAAGTGGTTAGCGCTCGGGTAATTCCTTAACAAACCAAAGAATGTCCTTGCGAATTTTCCTGTAAAAAGGCCACATTTCCGGCAGTTTGCGTTTCGCACATCGTGCAAAAAAGAACAATTTGCAGAGGTGAACAAAGTTCATTTCCCACATTACCCTAAAGAATAAAAGAACTAATGGGATTTGGGCACTTTAAAAATAGTTTTCCAATAAACCGAACTGTCGTGAAGGAGGTATATTTGTGGAGAACCTCAGCAATTTTGGGTGTAACGACCTATACACTCTTCAGCGATAAAAATAATTCTGTTTGATTGAATTAAGCCTAATAAAATGCATGATAGTGTCTCATGCTTAAATTTGAAACTGTAAAAACTCACAAGGAGGAAACTCAAACAACTTCAAGAGTACTGGAAAAAAAAAAACGTATTTTGATCAGTGCTGCAGCAAGTGAAGATTCGCTTCAATTTATTCTTGAGTAGAAAACGCACAATGAAGAACATAGAAAACTTTCTCATTTAGGGAAAATAAGTGATTGTGGTGGGCGTTGCGGCGAAGAGACAGTGTAGATCTCTTCCCCGTTAATCATGTGATGGCTTCAAGTACATAGTTGCATAAATGAAGGTCAGAAAAGCGTAAACAATGGAATTTTTATCGCAAAGATTTATTAATACAATAAAGATGCTTATTCTTTGTGTAGCGAATTTTTACAAATAGCTAAACCTTCCTGAAAATCCGTGTCCCCTTAAAGGAGTTCAGCGTGAGGTTTAGACACAAGAGCAAGGCAACGCACTTTCTTCATCTTCATCAATGGCAAAAGGGTGACCGTGAATTATGAGTTCCTAATTAAATAAACATCTGAAAATGGATAAAAACTAGGAGGCAAAGGTGGCGACTGAAAAAGTTGTTCTCAAAACAGCTGATACGTCACCGGTGACGCATACTATCGCAACACAATCAAATCTTCGTTGACAGAACGCACACGTACACTTTGACAGACCGCAGAGAGATACAACGGCTGGCCCTTTCTTCATCATTTCTCACCACTTTCTAAAATTCTATGCTACTTTTCTACATACCTATTAAACAATCCTAGTGTTTACTTAATCCAACACTTGCAGTTTAAAATCAGTATGCTGTAAAAATGCTCCCTGTATTAATTAAATTGCGACGCAACACCAAGAAATTGATCAACGAAAATTACAAAACACACAAATGGGGCAACCAGAAATCTTGTCTTTCCCTCCTTCACACAAGCTGTACAACAATCAATTTTCCTTCCCTGTTGCACAATTCAGTGTTCTGCCTTTTTCTCGCCTTTTCTTTGATTGAAATTTGCCCAATTTCCAGATAGCAAAATTTTCACCCAGAACTCAATTCACTATTAATCAGAACAATTAAATTGCTTCCACTGTGTCGATGTTAACCACGGCGTGACACTTATCACTTCCAAGTATCGCGATATTTATTAAATTTCTATCAAAACGCCTTCTCTTTGCATTAACTTTCGGACACATAGGACGTGACGGCGGCAGACATATTTGATTATAGATGATTATTCCCTCCCCTTTATGTGATTTTCAATGTCTACAGTCACGTCGTATAATATAAGGATTTTCTCATGTGATATAAACATAGCCGGTGTTTTCGTGGTGATTAAAGTGAAGGAATTTACGAAGTCGATCATTGAAAATAGTCCAATTACTTCGTTTTTAGGTAAATTTTATTATTACTATTTAAGTAGACATACATAAAATTAATTTCACATACAATAGTTGTCAGTGTTTCGCTTTTCATCTTTTCATTGAATCTGAATAGGCCTAAAGTATTTTTTTATATTTGTTATTTTATAACCAGATTAAAAAAAAAGATTATGGGTAAAGAAGTTTAAATCAAATTCTTAAATTCAACCACAATAGAGCACATTCAGGAAGTTATGTTTTTTTTTGTTTTCAGAAGAGGTGATATTGAATTTGAAACGGCCAAGTATAAGATTAGGACGTTATCAGTACGCACTGAAAATTCATTATGTAAAATTAATGCTAGAGCATAAAGAATTATGTCATGATCATGAAAAGAGAGTGATCTAATTTTATACAAAAAGAAAAATAACCTAGTACATAAAATTAAGCTGTTAAAAATTTTAACAAGCGCTTTTTCAACCTCCCGACCGATCTCAATCGCTGAATATCCTCAGGAAAAGAATTCCACAGTCAAAGAGCCTGAACCAAATAGAAAGTAGTAAATCACGACAAATTGGAGGAAAATAATGTGATAATTTTGGACCAGTCAGGATTTAGAAAAAAAAAACGTTTGGATGCCGGACTTTTTTTTTCTTATGGAAATGTGTTTGTTCTAGACGAAATTGTCTGAAAATGGCATGTGCTGTAGTATTCGGTGTCTTGATCAACATCAAGAACAACAATAAAAGAAAACCTTCATGATATAATTTTTAATAAAATTGGTTTGAAGAGTTTGAAAGACCAAATCTTAAATCAGGTATTAACCTCCTTGAATGTAAAAGTGGACGCATGGCATCATTACAACAACTTTTCCCTAGAGAAAAAAAAATTAATAATAGTATGCTTTTCTGTCAAACGAATCCAGCCAATCCAGCTGTTTGGATTTATTTTATTTACTCTGATATTTGTCTACTTTTCTGCCAAATACTGAAGAACACAATCGCTGTCTTATTAACTTAAAATATATTTATTTATTCTTATTGATAATGGCGAGAGAAAATAAAATATTTGATAGGCAGCCAATAATTTGCCCGGTATTTTTGTACTACATTTCACCACAACTATCTTAACCTGATATTTCTTTCACTAGGCTGGAAAAAGATCTGCGAAAAATGAACACGTCAAAGAATTACTTAAAGATTATTCGACAAATGAATATGCCGAGCATCTGATAATAGACCAGGAGTCTAAGCAGATCAATAGAAACGTTATCTACACAGAACGCCCAATGTTCGAGGAAGGTGCTAAAAAATGTTTCGATCAAACCTTGAAGAGCCGTTTTAAAACATTTGAAAGCAAACTCATGGAGTCGTTGTTCTATAAGAATCATCCACTTGGTGTGGCTCGCCCTGCTAACAGTAAACCTGACCACGTCACTAATGAGGACTACACGTTTGGAAGACCAATTGTGAAGAGTGAAAAACTCTATGACCTCATCTTGCCACCGAAGAAGTACGAAGATGTTTTAAGGGAAAGTCAACGGGGGCATGTCAATTACATTCGTAGCCATGGGGATTATAATCCATCTGAACAAGTCAACAGAAAGTATGCAGTTGTCCATAGTCCTTCATAGAATGACCTTTGCATTTCTTAGTTACAATCCATCCACCTACAACCCAAAGCAAACTTTTGGTCAGAGAAACAATGTAGACGTATTAGGAGGCAATGTAAAGCGCATCATGTCATCCTGTTTCCTACCAGCCAATGTGTGTTTCCTACCAGTTCTCCAAGCGCAAGTCGCAAGTCGTTCTAAGGCCCCACTTGGTAGTTGCAAGTAAAGCAATCTGCTTCAGTTTTCCACATTTCTTTGACTATTACTTCCAGAAAAGGTGTATTACCTGACTTACCTCCAGATCATGTCTTCGGCTTTCCATACAAACCAGATATGTACGCGGGCAAGCGTTTGTTGTACAATCGGACCTTCTCTCACCAAAAAGTTGCATTCTATGAAGCACTAGCGCACATAAATCTCATTCGACGTTACTTGAAAAAACACTCCCATCTCGAAGAGGTAAGAATTGAATTGGACGAAAGTGAAACGCCTACCATTTGCTCTTGGGAGCATCTATACGCACAATTGACATCGCATTACATTCCCATAAGTGCGACGAAATCTAAACTGATCGCCACACATTACAAAATCATGGACAGCGAAAACAATGTCAACTGGAGACAATTTCTCAATTTGCTGAATATCTACGTTCCACTGCCCGAAATTGGTGCCATGGAAATGATCATCACTCCGACAGGTGATAAGCGAACAACTTATCAAGTTTTGACTTCGAGTTTATTTGGGGACGACAAGAACTGTGAAGCGGTACCAGCGGGAATAAATCTTCGACAATATTGCCAACTTCCACCTGAATATTGTTCATCAGCTTACGATAGTTTACCTGATGAGACGGACGTTAAGGCACTTCTATCACCATCAATATCAAGTCAGTATGGATTAAGTCACAGGGACTATTTGATACCACGTACCATGACGGAAATACGTGATTTATTCGCAAGAGCTCGCTTTGGGTTAGAAGACAGTGAAATCCAGACTTATTGGGATAAGGCCAAGAAGGAGTGGACATCAGAGGGTGATAAGGTTTCTATTGAAGCATTTCTCCATGCTTTGAAGGAAAGTAAGAAACAAGAAAATAGGAAATAACTTTATTTTCCTTTCCTTTTATGGCTTCAAGGAAATAATATAAAAGCCACACTGTGTGAATTGATGAATTTTTCGTTATAAATAATAAAATCGTACCTAGTCTGGTAAGTTTACGATTTTCAACAAATGCCGGTAAGAGAATGAAATCCAATGTCTGGGGTCCCAAGCAAAAAATATCACGCAGGGTTCTTTCACAAAAAGAATTCAACCTAAACCCGTCTCCTCTCGATTTCTCCGTTTCGAATGTCTTAACCGTAATTTCACCCACCTCCTCTTTATTCTTCTCATTCTCAGAAACGCACAAGTTCTCATTCCATGCATCCTCCATTTTCCACCTCAATTCCTTCCAATTCCATAGTCTTAAAAATATATGAGTGGTTTCTCCTACTTTCCTAGGATCACTCTCCGCTTTCCGATCATTCCGCTCATTCTTTTCGCATGCCGCTGGCGAGCCTCCGTACCCTTCTTACTCCTCTTCACCTTTTTCTTTTTTATCTTTTCTTTTCTACCTTTTTTTAACTACTCCAATTCTCTTAAGTTTTTTCGCTGATTTGGTGTCAGCTTTTTTCATTTGATGACTTAAGGCGTTCCCTCTTACAGCGCAGAGTCCCACTACTCTTTTATAATAGCATCTTCCTTTCTCGCAATTTTCCACTCTACACCCCTTTATTGTTTCTTCTCTATCGAGTCTATTCATCTTTCACCTTTTTCATCAATTTTCCTTCCCAAATACACCAAAATCAAAGCTGACATAAAGTGGCATGCGCCTTAGCTGTAGCCTGACTTCGGTTCGCCATAATCAGCATCCATTCCCACGTCCGTACGGAATGAATTCCGTTCCATTTTCCACGTATCCCTATGAATAACTCTATTCGATGGCATCGACTTGACGGATCTAATGGCAGAATCTTAAGCTGAATAAGTTCAAAATTCCAATTAGAATTTTCATATTGATTCCGACATAAGTTCAGCCGTCGATACGATCAAATCGAATAGTCTGGCCCCTGTATTAATGACGACTCGACCATGTACCGTGTGTTTATTGTTGCTTGCTTGTTATATGCAGAGCTAATCTACCTTTGCTTCAAATACATTTATTCCAAATTACACATATTTTCACATCAATAACTGCAGTGAACTGATATCAAACTACGCATCTTATCCAGAGTGGGTTAAAATAAAGTAAGACCTACTTAAAGTTACTTAAATCTAAAAACTATCCACGTTCTTTGGATATTCCTCGGCTCGATTTCCTTGCAGAACGATTATCCTCCCGTCTACGATCTTTACGATGGTCTCTGGATTCATTGGAATGGCGATCGCGATCTTTTCGTTGTGACTCCTGTCGATATTCATCACCATTACGTCGTCTATTACTCAAGTCCGGACTTGGCTGTCGGTTTCGATGTTCAGGTTTCTCTTCACGATCTCTTCTACCGGTGCGATCCTTTTCACGATCTTTTCTACTGATCTCTTTCTCACGATCTTTTCGTGACTGATCTGCATTAATGTCACGGGATGTTTTCGATTTTCCAGCTTCTTTACTGCGTTCCGTTTTATTTGCTTTCTTTTCCCTCTTCTCACGTCCGTCTTTGTTAGCCTGCATTGCCTTCGCATTTGGTTTCTTCCCTTTGACCTTCTTATGTTTTCGTGATTTCGATACCTCCTCATCACTCTCCTCTTCGCTACTGCTTGAATGGCTTTGCTCCTTCTTTTTCTTTGTCTTGCTGGAGGATTTCTTCTTTGTGGTCTTTGTACGCTGTTTACTTTTCTTCTTGCGATCTTGGTCAGTGTCGCTGCTAGACGAAGAGGAATCTGAATCCGACGATGATGAGGAACTAGAAGATGAAGAGGACGATGATGAGGACGACGACGATGATGATGATGATGACGAACTACTTGAAGACGATGATGAACTTGAATCTGGCACACCAAGAATTTCCTGGTTAATTGCAGGCACAGACTTAGGGGCATTCTTCAAGAATTCGCGCAGCTCATCGGTCAATCCTCCCAGACCAATTGAAGTAAAGAAATTTATGGCAAATCTCGTGTTCCTAGGATTGTCGCGAGGGAATAGTCCAGCAAATGACTCTGCCAGAGTTACGTCTTTTAACCGTTCGTTTAATTTCGCCAGCCCCATATATTCTGCAAGTTCTTGAAATAGAATTTTTATGAAAATCCTGCTAGAGCTGGTCGTATCCTCCTCATTCAATTTGATGCAGTCCAGAACATCCCAACCGATTGCATCTGTGAATAGTAAATGAGCAAAGAATTTGCTGACGTTCCTCAATCGGTTTGTATCAAGTCTGTGCGTGGTGTGGTAAGTGTCTCGGAAGATTTCCTCAAACGGTTCAATATAGATCTTGTTTATCATGCAGAACCTTTGTGCAAGCAGTCCAAAGAACTTTTCATAGGTTCTTTGCTCGGCACAGCAGTCCAGAAACATGTGACACAGTTCCATCTCTTGTCCTGGTTTCAGTTCCATTTTCATTAGTTTGTGGGCGCATTCTTCATAGTCCAAACTTGAGTGGATTGTAAGATAAATGGTCCTCCGAAGGGCGACAAGGTTCGTTTCAGTGTTGTCTATAATAACGTCCCCTTTTTCCTTCTGCTCATCATCCTCTTCATCCGCAGAATCATCACTTCCACTGCCCGACGATCCACTCTCTGAATCGCTTGCATCACTTCCAAGCAGTTCTTTGCTTAGTCCTTTGTATTTGTCCTCATTGGTCTCGTATTTGTCGTCGAATTTGAAGACATCTTTAAAAGAAATCAAATTAGGAACAGGAAAACCAGAATATAGTCCGAATCTGTACTTACTTAAACTGTCCTGACCGTCAGTTGCCTCATCCAGCATTATAAGATGCGTAAACTGATCGTCCTCTTCCACAAGTTCCAAGGCTTCTATCACCGATTGGTGGTCTTTAAATCCATCTTTCCTGACCTGGAACACAACTTCAATCATGTACTGCACCCGTTTGTCCAATTTCCCCTCGTGCAGAATATTTTTAAGCATTTCAAAAATAGCATTGACCCCCTTCGCTGACACTTCGGTCAATTTCATACCGCACTCCTTGAGAAAAGCGATTGCAACCTCTACAGAATCATCCGTGGGTGTCTCCACGAGCAAAGTCAAAATCTCCAGGGCTAGAATCTCGTGAGCCACACGTTGATTAACCAAATGTGCAATAAATCTGGAAGACGAGATGCATACGCTCTTATCATTCCTACGAAAACCCCGCTTGAATTGTATTACTAAACGCTTAAGCAGGAGCTCGCCGATATTTGGGAATTTCGAGTTAATTATAGCGACCAGAGCAGCGTAAACGTGTGTAAAAGTAGGCGATGCTGCCTGAGCTTGAATGATAGACCTGCAGAGAAGGCCACGGCCTCGGATGATGTTCTCTTTTAGCAGCTCTCTTGTAATTATTCCAATATTGTCTACGTTCACCTTGTTGATGTACCCATGAATCGACTTTTTCAGGGCTTCCCATGCAATCCTCTGATACGCTGCCGAGGACTTGTCTGTGATTTCGGCTTGCAACATTCGCAACTTTGCAGGTGGTATGTATGCACCTCCTGTTCTGGATGTAAGTAAATCAACTGTTCGCCGTTGCCTTTCTGTGATCTTTTCTGGTGCCCTGACGATGTCATCGTGATCCCTTTTTCTATAATCGTCTACTACCTCGCCATCTTCCATGTCTCTAGTCTTTGTGTCCCTTCTTTCACTGTCAGCGTCCTGATTCCTACGTGATGAAGCACTTCGCCGCCTTCTACTGTGCTTACCCTCTCTAGACCTGGACCTGGAACGGCGCCTTTGCTTTTCAGATCTTTTCTGTGGGGATTTGCTTCGTTCTCGACGTTCCTTGCGTTTTTCTTTATCTTTATGTTTATCTGACTTGGAAATATTACGTGATTCTCCACTTACCGGAGGTGGAGTACCTCCAAATTTACTAGTGGATTTGTGTTCTTCACAATCATCGCCGCCAGCCGTTCCCAAATCTTTTCCTTCTCCCTTGCGGGCTTTCTCATTAGCTTGAGAAGGAGCATTTTCTGGGGAATGTTCAGTTCTTCGTCTCTTCCTCTCGGGTGATTTTCTGTCACCTGAAATTATATTAATATTCAGTTTAGAAACGCTACTGCTACTGCTTCCATTTGATTAATCTCTTACCATCCGGGGAATGCGATCTTCTGAGTTCAGCTCCCGATTCCTTGGCATGCTTTTCATTAACCTTTTTCCCGGTACTTTTAGATTTCTCACTATCAGAATTAGGCGTACTTGAATCTGATTCCGTTGCACTGGTGTCTGAATTATGTCTGCTCATTTCAATAATTCTTATTTCTCTGCGTATTCGAAATGTGAAAAAAAAACACTACCTACTGACACATTCCACTCACGTTGACATTTCCTTCTTCTTCTTCTTTATATTGAACAGATTTCTCTCTAACAAATAACTTTTACTTGGGTTTCTCGAATCCCGTCTGAGCCGGCTAACAAAAGAATCGAAATAAATTTCCGTTAGCACTAAGCTCTTAGCCGCATTTTGAATAACGGTACAAACACGGTTTTCTGTTTTCTGTTACAATTGAAATTTAATTAACGAGGATTTATTGATAAATCTTAGTATGATTTAGTTTTGGTATTGAAATTGTGTTTTTACATTTATAGTATTTACTTTTATTTGTCAAGGAGTGTAGCGAACTTGGTTTCATTGCTTTCAGGTACGTACGATGCTCAGAAGTGCTTTATACCATTAAAGGCGAAGAAATAGTGTCTGTATTTTCTTTGTTAAAAATAATCGTTACACCTTAAACTATGAGGAGTAGTTTTGATCTTTTTTATTCATTGTAAATTTTGTGTAGAGAATACCAATCAATCGTCGACAGACTGAATTTTTGAAAATCGGATGGAGATTTCTTTGGTTTCAATATTAGGGGAAGGTTACTAATTTTATAAGTTCAAAAAGGCCCTAATTCAGCATTTAATATGACTTCTGTAATCTTTTTTGGTCAAGATCCAGTTTTTTTCTCCTATTTTGCTCTTCAATGCCATGAGCTTTTTTTCAAAATTCTTCTATTTCACTGAGATTCAAAACTTGTCTATTTCTATCATAACTCATAACTCTTCTTTTAGAATATAAACAACTTGTTTTCTTTTCAAAACTGGCTGTTTTTTTCGATGACATCTAAAAGGAGGGGAATTTTAATCTCTGGCAACGCAATTTACAAAACTCAAGTAAGCTTGTTGCATTGCTTGTGACCGACTTCTGTTTTGCAACTAGCAGAAAAAACAGACGATTTATGAAAAATGTCCTCAGTCACCGAACGCCTTCCAGCCTCTCGACTCCTTTGCCACACAATACAGCATGCGTGTTGTGATCAACCAACAGACT
>QYTT01082268.1:0-15783 GCA_006980735.1 Dasypogon diadema
TTATGTGTTAGTACATGTGTGCTCCGCTTTGTACTTGCAGCCGTATGCTGCTGCTAGCGGTAGCATACTTGTAGCAAAAAGGGAAAAAAGTAAAAAGGATTCATCTTAAAAACTTTTCATATTTGAAGTGGTGCTCCCACCTACGTTCAACGCCGTTCTCTTCTTATCAATATTATCTTGGTATGACTGGCGCAGGCCTCCTGCTGGTCTCGGGGGTTTATAGAATAGGGTTGGAATTCATGTTCAAGTTATAAAAAATGAAAAGCTTTTTAACTCATACACCTCTATATTTGGATGAAGGGTATATAAGTGTTTTGTGCATGCCTGCTTAAGTTCACTGCAGAAGTTGCCTCCCTCGCACCATCCATACTTCTTCACGACTATTAAACACCCGTCACTAAGCCAGGAAAAGAAAGGACCCGCTTTTACCATGTGAAGAAGGTTATTTACACGAAGCAGTTTCACAAACCCCTTCACGCAGAGAACTGTTTGCAGGGAAGGTCTCGCTGAGTATTGAAAATCTTGAATCTTTTGCATAAGCACCAGCCATGATTATTAATTCATGCCTGAGTGCTTCGTGCATTTTAAGATTCAAAAGTACATTGTATGCTATATGCGCAGACAAAATTGAAAAAAGTTCTCTGCAGGCATATGTACGTACTTAGATATCTCGAGTTCACCCCAAAATCCTGAGAAAAAATTTAAACGGAATAAAAGTACTCCTTGTACATTATTACAAATAACAACGAAACCGAAACGTTAACAGTTATTTGTAGAATTTATATGGAATTACATATAGCACTACTGCTTAAATAAAAAAAATAAAGCCCCAGAGTGACTAACTTGTGAAGTTCATATAAGCTATTAGGTTGTATCATATGAGCTATCGCATTTTCTTTTGAGAAAAATATATTCGATATTATTGAAAAGTATTTCCGACTTTAATCAAAATAGGTATCATTTGCGTCCACTAAGTTCACCCAACGGGAATGTAGTAAAAAATACCCTTTTCGAAACAAAGTCCTCGTTTAAAAAAAAAACTATAAGCTCTTCGAAGTTATAGAGGCACTCTTTGTACTTTTCCTGATGCAAAAATAATTCAAACTTCTGAAAGGGTGAAAAAATGTTGGAAGGATATCTAAGGAATATGAAGGGTAAGGGAGAATTTCGTAATCGAACTCTGAAAGTTTCTGTGTAGAAAATTGTGAAGGATAGGATCTTGCATTTTTATGAAAGAGGATAAGTCCTTACAGTAAAGTCTGTTTCGGAACAGTAACGTTCAGCATGAATCGTTTGTAAAACCTTGAAGGAGTCATCGTACACTGAGAGGAAAACCACGATCATATGCATAAAAATAGGGATAATATCGATTAAATTTTCCTTAATATTGAGCCGATAGAGATTTTGTTAAAATGACAACCTCATTTCTCTATTTTATATAAAATCCTTTAACAATATGATAAATTTTTTTGTCAATCTGATAGTAAAATAAATAGGACTGATAATGAACATTGTTTTCATTGATTAAATTTTTGTTGAGGAAACTAAAATATATATTGATAAGACAACTTTATTTGATCGCATAGAAAAAGTTTTGTCCTTTGGAAAGTGGAAATTATTAAGGATTTTTATCAAGTTTAGAAAATTAAAGAGGCGATGTATGAAATTGTTGTTACATTGAAAGTATTCTTTATTAATATTATAAAATTCTTCATTCATCATATTGAAAATAAACACCTTTTTAAGAAAATTCACTTTGTCATCCCGATAATATTTTCATCGGTAATATAAAAACAATATATTTTTTACGAATCTGAGATCCAATCTCATTCTTTCTTTTAGATATTGTCTAAAGTAACTTAAAATAATATCTGCAGTTATATATACGCCGGATTTTTTACTAGTTAAAATACTCACAAATATTCCTTTATAATATCATAGAAATTATGTGAATGCAGTTTTAGGATTTAGTTCAAGATCTGCAAAATTATAAAATATGCCTTCAAAATTTGATGAGATAACAATTGAAACCTAATTCGTAAATTTTTTGCTAAATATAGCTGGACATTGCAATCAGATTAAGGTTTCAGCTCTCAAATCAAAATATCACTGGTTATTTGATGGCGGTTACTCATTTTCTTGGCGACATTTGAAAAAGTTTGTCTAAAATGATGATATTGTTTCACCAATTTGCTTTATGTGTTAACGTCTAGTAGCTCCAAAACAAATAAGGTGGCTTTGTAAGTACTGGAAAACAAGAATATTTCAAAAATAATTTATGAAAAATTCAGATAAAGTACATTCGCCCTTTATGACCTGAATGAATCTCTTTTTAACCCTTTCGCTACGGCAGTCCCATCCGCCAAAGTACCGTCACTGAACGTAAACTCGCGCCAGCAATATGCACAGTGCGCATGATTTCTGTATATACGTTTTTCTAAGTTTTAAATAACAACTGTGCTGAATAAAACAATCATTGCTCTAATGTAACAAGTATATTTACATTTTTAATATGAAAAGACACAAAATTATTAAAATACAAAATTATAGGTAATATAGGTGCATAGATTTATTTGCTTCGAAAAAGGTCTGGTGAATTTTTCTTTCTTGAATCCTGAAAAACGAAACAAAAGTACAATAAAGTTAGAGATCCATACCTACATACATTTTTGCCAAAATGGAAGAATATATATAGAGTTTGACTAAATAAACATTATTCTCTAAGGCCTAGCTTTTGGATGAAAGATGATTTTAATCGCGTTTGAACAAGAGTTTATATTTATTCTATCCATACTAAATTGTCAAAAGGTGGAATTGCCAAGTGCGATCAGTATAGAATAACGAAGGTTTATTTCTGAACCCAAAAAAAAAAAAAAAATACTCAAAAGATAAAAAAAAATATTTAGTTAAAACGGCGATTAAACTTATACCTAAAAACTGGGCCTAAATGTTAAAGTTATCAATTGCGTATTTGTGGAAATGTAGGTACTCACTTTCTACGATTCCTGATGCCATATAATCAAACGTTTTTGAAATAATATTTGAACACCCAGTGGTGCTTTTATATTACCATTATACACTGAAATATTCACTTAATCAATAAAAACTCGAATGTTCACTAGGCACAAGGGAAGACGTGCATCAGCAGAAAACTTGTCAAGGACTGAAATTGACTTGATTTTTAGTTTTCTAAAGGCATAGCAAGAAACCACACTTTCAGTCACAATGATAAAAACTTTATAATATGGAAAAAGAATTTTTCAATAAAAATAAATTTTTATTCACTTAATAAGAATGTATAAATTTTTTCATTTACATTGAAAAACGCTGTTCATTAGCAAACATGTTATAACATTGACTAATTTTTTATATCATAGATCAAACTCTTTCTCGGGTAGGCTCGCGTATGGGTGATGTTATTGCTTTCATGGTATGACCAGGCGTAATTTTTGCACCGGTATTTAATCAAGAATGTTTTTTACACTGACAAAATATTTTTCCACTCAACTAAACATTTTTAAAATTTATAAATAAAAACAATCATCTTGACACAAGACCTTTTTAATGTTTGATAGATCTCGTATTATTAGGATAATAAATTTTTGTTAATAATTGGCTAAAATTTGTACCAGTTTCATTCATTCTCAAGAAAAATTTGTAAAATGAACAAAAAAATATCTGTTGACTCACTACAAAAACCTTTTATCAATATTACCTAGGTTTTTTCTCTCAGTGTAGGCCCATAAAAGTTACTAGATTCCTACTCAGGATCAAAAGTCATGTCGATTTATGCATGTCCGTCTGTCCCCGACTCCAGAAAGCTAAAATTTGGTATGTGAGTTTGTTATTTTATTTGCGAGGTTGAGTTCGTAAATGAACATAATCGGCCCACAGAAAGCCGCCCTCCCTGTATAATGGAAAATTTTAAAGTACTGCAAAATGCGCATTTCAAATGATAGAAAGTTGAAATTTGATGCATATATAGATAATACCAATCACCAGCGTTCCACCGAAAATGAATGAACTTGGAGAAGGGGAAGCACCGTTTACTTCACAAACAGAAATTCCATTATAACTTGCGTAAGAATGGATGAAGGTTTGTGAAATTTGGTCAACTGCTTCTTTATAGCGTTTGAAAGGGGTGGTGAAAGTTTTACCAATATGCAATGGAAATAACACTTAAATTGAATTAAATTTTGAAGTGAAATTCACTTCGAAGAACACTTGAAAAATGTCCACGTGAATAGAAAATTTCTTTTTAGGTGAAAAGAAAGTATTTCGATCACAGCAAGTCAACTTGATCATCGTCAGTACGCCGATCGACATGATCAATTTTCGTGAGTATTTTTAACTAATAATTTTCCCTCTTGTGATTTGTAATAATTTGCTTGTGAAATTATTCAAAGTAATAGAAAAATTTGTGACTACTCGTTGTAGTGTCTGTGCCAGGCAAGTCGATCGGCGCACTGACGATGATCAAGTTGACTTGCTGCGATCGAAACACTTTCTTTCTTTCTTTCGATCTTTAAAGTCAAACTGAACTGTAATCGATTTTTAGATATTGTTCAGTGTGAGTAAATCCAAGTATTTATATTTATAAAAGTAAATATTATATCTTCCAAATTTAAGTTCCAAAAAATTGTTATAATTTAATTTTACTCATCCCTACCTTTTTATTATGCTCTACAGAACAAAAATTCTGAAAATTAAATCACATTTTAAAGTTTGGCGCCTGCTTCTGCCGTCAGTTTGGCACATGACATGCAGAAGATAGACAGATATAGACCGAATATACTTTTATCTTTTGGCGGCGTTGTTAGGCGGGATATTTAAACAATTAATTTTGGGTTTTTAAAGACGAAGAAATTTATAGTTTTAAACGTATATTTATAAAAACAGACTAATGAAATGTCTTTGTTCCACACAAAATTTTGTTAAGCAACAATTGCAGTGGGACGAACCGAGAAACCCTTGGGAAGTTTATGACGCACTTCTAAGGTTATGCAAAAGTTTGTGCCATTTTGCAAGCAAACAATATAATAATGATTTGTCGATGATGTCTGATAGTTTATCCAAGAAATTAGGGCTGCGATATAAAAAGTAGAAGTTAATTGTGTGCCTGTGGAATTTAAATCTAAAATACGAAAACTCAGGATTATTCGAAGAATATTCATTTAGAACGGTGATTGGTGAATGGCACATCATTTCTAATATAAATTGCGATGCCCCTTTGCGGGGAGTAGAGAGAGAGACATTAAGTGATAACGAGGTACCGTAAACTGAAATTCTGAAGAACTTAGAAGCTCTGTATGTAAATGTAAGTTTTGAAAGCATCTCATGTAAATCTACATTCGTTAATGCAATAAAAAGAGAGTTTACGACTTATTTTTTGACTAAATGTTTTTTTTTTATCAGATAAATTGAAATGACAACACTGCGTTCAGTTGTAGGTATACATGTGGATCCGTTGTATCGAGTCCAGAAAGGAAACAGGCAAAATGAAATGAAACTGTTAGGAACTGTTAAGAACTCTAAAGAATAATTCGACAGTAGTTACATATATTAAATTGGATTACTAATTTAATTTTACCAGATAAGGTGTGGAAATTGGGGAATAATCGCGCTCCGTCCTGAATCGTTGTTGCTTTTGTCTGCGATGCTTCATCTTCGGCAGCTTGACTTAAAAGTCGGCAAGACAAAAAGTTTAGACGTCCTGGTTGTTGGTGATAGGTCGCGTCATGAAATTGGTGATAGGGGTAGCATTCGGAAATTGAACCCTACATACATATATAGTTGATTTTAGGCACTAAAATCACCTATACGTTAGGAATCCGGCTCGATACCCTTATTCCAGGCCTGTGAATATTCCAGAAGTCGTATATAATTGATACTACCCCTTTTGGATATGTTTTAGTAAAATAACAATTTTAAATTATACGTATATAAGTTTTCCTAAAAATAATATTTTATTTTATTTTTATTTAAATGTTGATTTATTGATTTTCTATAACATTCGTTTTCTAACATCTCTTCACCGGGTTTCTGGCCAGATTTCGTTATATCCCACAAGTTCATCCCGCGTGAAAGGCCGCTGTGGATGTTGGCCCAGGAGGGGGGACGCGAATACCGCTATATGGAGCGCAAAAATTAGGAACGCTTGCCTTTTACTATCAAAACGTAAGGAGAATAAAAACTAAAACTCATGACGTATCGCAGCCTCGCGTTTGTTTTCTTTTGTCGCCGTCGCATTGACTGAGATCAGGCTGCATCATGGATTCTATTGACCAGTCCTACCAAGTTTTTCGTAGAGACAGATATGCTGGCTCCGAAGCGCAATTGAATTGCACAACGCTTTCTACTATCTCAACTAAATTTAACGTAGAATTTGTCTCTTTCCTAGACAAAACTTATATCTTCTTTGTTGCTATATACCACCTAATATGTTTAATATATTGGACGAGAATCGCCTTTGGGTTTACGCAGGGTGAGTAGCGTCGGGGACGATTTGGGGAGGCAGCTGGGTCTCATATTTTCCTCTACTTCAAGTAACATAATAGTCGAACTCAGTTCAACTGTTCTGTCAACTGTCCATTATTATCAGCCCTTCTTTTGATAACAGTTTGCTATGAACCCGAAAATACTAGTCAGAGCAATGAAAGGAGTTTCTCTTTTAACTTTAAAAGACCATTCAAACTTGTCGTGTAGAATCGCATCTGCCGATTTTACAGCCTTCCTATGCAATAGTGACATCGATGCAGACGAAAACATGTTTTACGTCAAGATTTTCGAAGTGTTTACCCCCTGTGTTCTTTTTTGGCGTCGACGTGTGCGCTCAGATTCGCCTCCGTGGCGAGAACAAGAATAATAGGCTTTGCAGAACAAGAAGAATAAGCTTTGGAAGACCTTTCTCAGAACTAGAGACCTGGCTGACCACTGGAAGTTTGCGGAGTGCTATGATAAGTACAAGACACACTCATCCACTATATGCTTATATTACTAAGTTAGAAACTTGGATTTCCTCCTCTATTCCTGAGATGGGTTCAGTCGTATCTGTGTGATATCAAGTGCTTTTTCAGGGCCTTCGGTGTAGAGTCATAAGGGTCACGTCTGGGGTGCCTCAGGATAATCATCTTGGTCCTCTTCTTTTTATACTTTCCATTGATGATATCATGCATCTCTTGAAGCACTCCTATATTTTAATTTATGCCGATGATATGAAAATTTTCTTTTACATCAATGATATCGATGACTGTCAGGGGAACTTAAACATTTTTTATTCCTGGTGTAGATACGGAAACTTGGGGCTCAACATAGACAAGTACGGGGCTATACCGTACCTTAGGAGGCGTAACATTGTCAATTATAACTACAAATTTGCTGCGGGAGGCATTCCTCGTGTGCAATCAGTTGTTGTCCTTGGTGTGAAACTTCATTCAAAGCTTGACTTTGTTTCCCATATAAATTATATGATTTGTAGAGGTAACTTCATGCTTGGCTTTATCAAACGCTTGTCCAGGGAATACTCTGACCGTCATGTTTCTCTGAAATTATACTATTCGTTCGTGAGACTACTACTTGAATACGCATCTCAGGTGTGGGATTCTTTCTATGCCGTACATATCGACCGCATCTAGTCAGGTTTCCTGGAATAGCGTCGCAGGGTTGCTGATGTATAGTTTTCATTCACCAGCTCTTGAACGCTAATATCGACTCCGTAGAGCTCCGGGGTAGGGTGTCATTTAT
The DNA here is from genome assembly GCA_006980735.1 of Dasypogon diadema. Taxonomy (NCBI): domain Eukaryota; kingdom Metazoa; phylum Arthropoda; class Insecta; order Diptera; family Asilidae; genus Dasypogon; species Dasypogon diadema. The sequence continues at coordinate 7,744 of QYTT01082268.1, forward strand.
AACCAATAGTCTCTCCTTGAGGTGTGTCCGTCTTCTGCATATTAACTTCTCTCGAACTAAGTACGGTAGGCCTATTAACCGCATGTGTGTAGCACTTATGGCACTTTGGCTAATCTTCTGTGCTCTTTTGTTGATTTAGTCCCTGTTATCATCACTGATTGTTTCCTTTTCATCTGTTCTATCTGTTGATTAACCTTACCAACGGTTGCTTGTGCTGCATGCTTATCGGGGAGCATAATCTTAACACATTTCTTTGAAATGGTTGGTGGTTTTTGGCTCCACGCTATGAAGTGCGGCTTCTGGGTTAGAAGGAAAACTATATTATTATAATGCAAGTGGTGCGCTAATGGTAGAAACCCATTATGAAAATTATGAACACTTTGTGAAGCACATTGTAGAAAATTATATCTAGCTAATATATGGGTAGTTATATGGGAATTGTAAGATTTTTTTGCTCTTACCTCCTATCTGTCAAAAAAATGTTTTTTACAAATTTTAAATTAAATTCCTAAGTAAGTTAAGTAAAAAATCAGATTTTATCACACATTTTGTCACTACCGTGACTGTTTTCTGCGTTACATGAATATGAAAAAAAAATATTTGAATTTTCGGCTTCAGAACAGATTCTCCTAGATGTTTCTTGTCGCAAAGGAACATTGAGTGGATCCTTCACATAGAGAGAAATAAAAAAATTTCTAAGCGAAATTTATCTTATTTTCATATTGCTATTGCAAATACGGCCCGATATTCTTACTCTCTTAGATTATCGTAAAATATCATAAGAGATGAGTACGATGTGCATTTTTGGTGCGATACCAATATGAGAACATTATGAACTTTTAAACTAGTCGGTTGCAGTAGTTCTAGTTGAAAAAGTGCTTAGAGTAATGTAGCGCAAAACCAAACTTCCATTTGTATCACAAGTGCTTCTATTATTTTCATGGTAAGTGATTTATCATTGAAAGATATTATTATATGAATAATTTTATGGGCCCAACAATTCTGTTCTTGTTTTTATGCGTCTGTATACAACCAAAATGCTCCTACCTTTGAAAGTTTTGGTTATATTTAGCAATATTGAGGAAATCGTCATTAAGATGGTGTCATTCCTGTGTCCTCTCCATGGCCACGGAAATGACTCCATGATACCGATGATATATATACTGACACGAATGCGAAGGCAATTCCACGTAACTCTCAAAAGATGACACAACATGTTTTTACGTTGAAAATATCTGAAATGAATACATCTTACGTGGAATTATATTCGCACCGTCAATACATTTGGTTATGGATTTTGTAAATTTTATCAAATATATGTATAAATAATATTCACTACATACCACAAAAAACATAGAAGAGAGAAGTTTTACAACGAAAACGTGATGAAGAACGGCGGCGATGACAAAAAATCAATGCAGTGCCAGTATTGAAAGAAGAGCGGTAACGAAAATAATACGAAAGATACCTGAAAAAGAAATCAGAAAAGAAAGTTATACCAACAAGGGATATGCGATATAAGGATGCAGTAGGAAAAGTTGAAGCAGATGGAGAGGATTTTAAGGAGTGTTTTCCCTCCTTCAGAGGAAGAGAATGATTACCTTCATCTTCAACAGGAACAGCCACTAGAAAATAGGGCCGTAATTTTAAGAAAAATAACAGCAAAAAACAGAAAGATAATTATGTAATAATAATTGTGGGGCAAAACCTTCCGCCATTTGCGAAATTTTTGTGATAGCAGAAGTTTCGAAATCACAACTAAAGCATAATTACACAACCCTGAAAACAGACAAGAAAAAATGAAAAATTTTTGAATGATGCGGAGAACACGCGAATGTGTCTGGGAAATAAATAAATTGTTAGAAAAGAAAGCTGTGATTGAACAAAAAGGACTTCTAAATAGTTTCCTTACTAATTTACACAAAAAGTTTAACTCTACATATTCACAAAATAAGTGTAGCTATCCACATTCTGTCGATGTGTCCCATTCTACGTTAAATGAATCAAAACAAAGAATCGGCATACGTGCGAATGCGTAACTCATACAAATGTAGAATTCCTTATTTCCGCTCTTGCAACGATAAGTGTCATTGATAAAAAAAAGAAGTAATTAGAAACCTTTGCTCTTTCCTTCCATCCGTAAAATGTCTTTTAAGGATTTGTGACACTTACAAGGACAAAAGCAGTGACAAAAATAATAAAAAAGTCGTTACAAACAATACTGAATAAAAAACATGTTCCAAGAATAAAAAATAATGCTGCTTAAATACTTGAAACATGAGGGCAGTGTCTTGCACCAGTAAATCGAAATTAGGTAGTTAAAAAAGGTCCTGATACGTACGGATTTTAGTGAAAATTGTGCCAGTAAATTCAAAACTTCCACTTTGGAGGATCGGGAGTCATGTGGTTATCTCAACTCGGGTCGGACGTACATCCCATTCGTGGCTCTCAAAGTTCGGTTAGCCTACATAATTCCGTGAATTTACGTAACTCTGAATAAAAGTCTACGCTCTTCCTCACTTTTTGCGTATCTACGGAGAAAATCAACATGCGTATTGTTTGGTAATAGAGCTAATCGCCAGGGCTGACAAGGTGGCTTCCTAACTGTTTTTTCCTAGATTTAGATTTAGATTGAGGGGGGCTGAAGTAGCCTGCGCACTGCGCACTATTTAAACTTCCTCCATCAGTCCCACTCTTTCACGAAAGAGCAGTTTCTTTTTGAAAGAAATGTTCTCGTAGTCTGCAAGCCTCAACAGATGTGCCCCAAGTAGCTGGAATGCCTGGAATCGACATCGTTCAACTGCCTGGCATTCGCATAGAATGTGCTCCGAAGTTTCCTCCTCTTCGAGACAAAGTCTACATATCTCGGTTGTTTCATTACCCATTCAATTAAGGTGCTTTCAAAGCTTGCAGCGTTCTGTAAGTATAAGAACTCTTACAACGATTCTTATCTGATTCTTTGGCAGTTGTAGTAATTCCAAAGTTCATTTTGGAAGGGCTTTTGATACATTTTTTAGTTTGTTTTGAACCCCTTTCCAACGCCCACTACTGCTCTAACTGATGTATAACCAGGTGTTCAGGGCGTGTTTGGCGGTTCTATAAGAGATACCGCAAAAAGATTCTGGTCCAACGAGGAGCATTGATGCACCTTTCTCGGCTAGCATATCTGCTTCTTCGTTACCCTCAAAACCCGAATGCCCGGATATCCGTTGTACCGTTAGGTGGTTCCATGTCCCAAGACTAGCCAGCACTTGAATACATTCCCACACTAGTTTCGACTTGATTTCAGGAGAGGATATGGCTTTAAGTGCAGCCTAGCTATTTGAGTAGATATATATTTTCTTGTTTGTGTAATTTCGAAGGAAATTTTCGTCGGCGCACCTGGCGATGGCATATACCTCCGCTTGGAATATTGACGCAAGTCTCAATAGGCTTCGATGTATCCTAACCCTGGGCACGACCCCATATATTTCTGCTCTGACCCCCTCTTCGGCTTTAGAGCCATTCGTATACCAGATTAGGGCTCCTTTTTCATGATTGGGAACCGTGGCCCCCTATTTGGTATGCTACCTCTAAAGGGCAAATAGAAGCTAAATTTGGTTAACATTCTGTCTGCCACCATATTCAGATTTGATTCTTAGATCTCTAATCCCCGCTTCCGTCTGACATGGTTAGTTAGTTAGTCTCTAAGAAAAAGACAAGACAAGACTTTGGCGAATCGAGCAAACAGATTGCCTTACATACAGTTGCAGTCACATTTTGACATGGGAAATATAAAATACAGCCGCTCGGAACTTGTTGAGTACGACGACGATGAACTGATGGCCATTTTTGGATATTCAAAAAAACTGGATATTTATTCATTTTCTTTGTGATCGATATCCCCGTTTCTGAAATGGAAAAATGTTGTTAGGAATGGGTCATTCATATTGGTAAAATTCCCGGGAATTAAAAGAAAACAATCCAAGATCTCCATTATTCAGATTTTAATTATATGAAATTCGTTTTTTGCTTTCTTACTAGGTATGTAAGCGCTGTTTTATGAGAAATCCAAAACGGCTGATGTGTAGTGAAGTTAGTTGATTGTCGTTTGGTGTTGCCAATTATAAAGAAAAATCTAATTTTAAACTGTTATTTGATGGTGGTCCAACTTAAGGGGCGAATGGTCCAATATACCAAACCTTCCCCTATAAACTTGGAAGGGCGGCAGATTTACACATTTAGAGATAAGATTGATACTTATGAACTTTAATTAAATTATAAAATTCGAAAACGTGTCATAACCAGGATTAGTTTTTTTGTTCCTTCTAATTAATTTTTTTTTACTTGAATTTGTTAGTAAGTTAAAAATTCTTGAAGAGAATTAGCTTTTTGTCATAATTGCTTCTTTTAAGTATGAAATACAGCATCTCATTATAAAAAATTTTAAATTTTGTCCATTTCCTTGACAGGGTTGTCATTAGCGTGAACATCGAATTTATAAAAACCATTATAAAATTTTAATCTTTACTTAATAACAATATATTCAGTTATACAAGAGTATCTTATCCAAGCAACTTAAATAAAAAAAAAGTCCATTTAAACATGAACTCTTTGGCACTATTTTAAATTCGTTGACAAGTCTAGTAAAGTTTTATGCCTCTAAAGGCGAAGGAAAAGAAATTTTTAAAGTTACTTTTATAAAAGTACATTATTGAATTTGGGATATTTATAATGGTGCGGCATAAATATTTTTTATTCCTAAATTCTACCAAGCGACAAGATCTTCAGAAGCCCAAAGTAACACTTGAAAAATATTTAAGTACGTACATATTCATTTCTGCAACACTTGAATTCTTAGGACCATCATGATTTTTCATAAAAGAACGTCTCAAGTGGAATATGGTACAGAAGTCCCCTAAAGCGCTGTTTTCAAAATTACACGCTATTACCCACAGTACATCGTTCTTACATTTTTGTGGCACAAAAGGCACAAATTTTTGTTCCTTCCTCTTGTTTTATCCTGTACCACAGGCGAAGTCCTTTGTTTGGCTTCTTGGGAACATTTGATTGAGTGCAGGAAGAGATGATGTGACTTTTTTTTCCATAAACAGCAGAAAGAGTCTTTGTTTTAAACATCCTTACCCTGGAGATTGGGATATTCAACACTTGCATCCTTGCCAAAATGGGAGGTTAACAACTAACAATGACGTTTTTTGAATGCACCACGACAAATAGATGAAAAACAAAATGATTTTAGGGATTGCCCTCAGCTGAAGGGTTGAAACCCTCTTCAGACATGTCATTAGAGGAGCACGATGAAATCTCGCATTTGAATTGTACGGCTGTAATTAAGCCATGGCTAGGTTATCTCCTTAAGGCTTTATAATTTTGTCTTTCTTAGAAATGTCCTCTTCCTTCGCAAAACCTATAGTTTGTTTGTTTACTAAAACTAGATGGAATTTGAATCAAAGTATTCTATCGAAAAAATCTTTCTGTTAAATTTCATTCATACAAGTGCTCATTTCCATACACACAATTCTGAAGGGGGAGATACAGCGCATGCGTTTTTTTTTGTCGCTTTTGCAATATTATGATAGCGTTAAATCTAAAAAATCCTTATATCAGGAGTTTCACATATCTTTCACGTACGCGCCCAGTAAATTCCTCTCCTTACTGGCTGTGAAAAGAAAATAATTTCAAACGCCTTCCTTTATGGTAAAGCTTATCCTTGCCTGAACCCGTACCGGTTACCGCGGGATACATATAGCTTTCATATATCACATTTATCTCGTGTTTACTTTCTTTACTTTTGTAAAAGGCGTTTCCGATTCTATGTTCCTGCAATGATATTACATTTTAGTAGATTACAAAGCTATAATCAAGGACATGGCAATACAAGGGCAAAATTAGCACTTCGAGAAACTTCGATATTTATATCAAAGTTTAGATCGCCGATTGTAAATAATTAATGCGTTTAAATGACCATTAATGACATTCGCACTATAGGATGAATTTTGGAAAGTTTGTTTTAATCGACAAAATATTTCTGATGATTTGTTATCTTATATATAATTATAAAAGTCAAGTGGCATACACAATGCCAATGGGAATTGACTTCAGGACATTTTGCTACCTAGAAGAGATTTGGTAAAAATTTATATATTCTCCACCTGAATCTTAAGATATAAATTAGCTTCCAAACAAAGTACATCACTTTTTCTTGCAAATTTGTAGATCTTATAGTGAAAAAGGCAGTGATACCTTTTGAGAACAAAATGTGTGCCTTACAGTTGTAGAAATTTGAAAAAATATAAAAATATCAGTCTGAATTGTCTTCATATTAATGCCCATTTTCAAAAAGTGGTATGCTTCTTTTTTTCCCTTTTTGTAAGAAGAGCTTCTGAGCAGTAACTTACGGAAAACTAAAAATTGAAAGATGACTAACAGACCTATAGTTTAAAATAATTAGTAATCAAAGATTTTCTTCCACATTTTGTTAAATAAAACTAAATAAATAATAAAACAATTTCTTCACATCTTCTAAAGAAATTACCAGACTCATTATATTGTGGAAAACCAGCCAGATCTGTGTGAAGGGTACTAACTTTCAGATGCTAAGCTACTGATTTCAGCATACTTTTTGTATCCCATCTGGAGCATCTTTTTGTAAGTTGTTGTTTTCTTCTGTTCTGTAATTGAGCATAAGCCTACCATTTAGATTTTTGGCCACTATGATTTATTGATGGTTTGTAAATAAGTCTATGGGTTAGTTAGTTACATATCAATATTCACTTTTAGGGTTAAATTGAACAAAGATGGTGAATTAAACTCTAGCAAATAATATACCCTTGCGACAATTTATTTCTATCACTATTTCAGTATCAAAAAATAAAATTCTTAACTAGCTTAACTACCACTTAACACACTATTATAATAGTTAAAAAAAATAAATCCTACTTATCCTAAGCCTGGGTTACGGAGTTGCTGCCATGTTAATTGCGTGGTCCCACGTTGAAGTCGGATGACCCAACGCTAAGTCTGCTTCTCTTGACGGAAATATCCAGGGTTTTCTTATTTTATTTTAGCATTGAGTTATTTATTTTAAGTTCAGTCGATGACTTTGTAATTTACAAAAAAAAAGTTTTATTTTTAACTACAGTAGTTAAAAATAAAACTACACTTTCCTTTTTCTTTGGTTCTTGCCTCGTTACCAGCCCGGTCGGAAAGAAGCGACCACCTCATCACTCGCTTATCACGCAGTTACCATGTCATTGGAAATGCAAGAGGTATGGGAAATTGCCTTGATTTAAAGGTGGGGATAATTCTATCCCCAGAAACAGAATACTTTTCTCTGATGTTTTGAGTGCTATAACTTAAAAATCCATGCAATTGTCACTGCAACTGTAGGGATTTTGGAAACTTTGTTGGGAATTCCATAGTAATTTTCGGATCTCCAAATATAAGAGTATTGATATTGAGATCTCTACTACTACTACTACTACTACTACTACTATTAGCTAATGGTCATTATTTTGTGATTTATATTATCATAAGGTGATAAAAGTGATTTTGGGCAATCAAAGATATTGTAGTCACTTTTTGTGATCTCCCCAAAAATTCACTTTAATGTTTTATGCCACAATTTTTATTTTATATATTTGAAGGACTCAGTTTTCGTATCCTTAGTTTTCATATCCTCAATGAGCTGTTGTATTTTTATAAAATGACATGACATGATATAATCAGTGAAGGATAACAGGGGCAACTTGTCAAAAATCGCCGTATCACAGGATTACTTTGCCGCACTGACGTTTTAATATAAAATCAATAAAAACATTTAATTACGTCTATTATCAACAGAAATATACTTTAAAAAATTCGGCACGTAATATAAATTAGTAAAATCGTTCAAAGAAGCAGTTAACTCAGAAAAAACAAAATTTTTCTCACTAGTTCATGGGTTTGCCTTCTCTGAAAAATGTCAAATAAATTTTTGAGGATGCAAAGGATAGATATATAAAAAAAATACATCTATCTATTTTTTCCCCATATGTTTAA
>QYTT01082268.1:15803-29298 GCA_006980735.1 Dasypogon diadema
GAGCTGTTGTATTTTTATAAAATGACATGACATGATATAATCAGTGAAGGATAACAGGGGCAACTTGTCAAAAATCGCCGTATCACAGGATTACTTTGCCGCACTGACGTTTTAATATAAAATCAATAAAAACATTTAATTACGTCTATTATCAATAGAAATATACTTTAAAAAATTCGGCACGTAATATAAATTAGTAAAATCGTTCAAAGAAGCAGTTAACTCATTTTGTTACATATAGATATACATTTCCTTTCTTTTTTTTGTTTTCTTATCCGTAGTTTACCATCTTCTATCACCTTAGTTAGTAGTTAAGTTAGATTGTATTTTATTTTATTTTTGCCTTTTCTCCTTAGCCAGTTTTTTTGTGTACACACAAGATTGTAGTATCTTTGTACTATCTAATAAATTGCTATTGTTATTGTTATTGTTAACTCAGAAAAAACAAAATTTTTCTCACTAGTTCATGGGTTTGCCTTCCCTGAAAAATGTCAAATAAATTTTTGAGGATGCAAAGGATAGATATCTAAAAAAAATACATCTATCTATTTTTTCCCCATATGTTTAATGGAAAAAATTTCATTTCAGGTCCATATTCTGAGTGCAAGAGAGAAAGTTATACTTTAAAGCACTTTTGGTATCAATATCTAGTATGCGTTTGTTCGGAAACGCTCCGTCTATTTATATTATGATGTCTGTGCTTTGCCGCCAAAAGGAACTTGTTTGCTCGTTGTGACCTGTACAAATGTATCCTTAATACTTACTGTGTCCTTGCTGATCAATTTATAGTGAAATAGATGCTTCATTTAACAGGAAAGGCAAATTATCCTGTCCATGAAGCGCCCGAAAAAACACTGCAGATATATTTTTTTTTAAATACTGAGTTTCCCTTCTAGCCCAGAAGGCGCACTTCTTAGCAAGGAGCCAAGAAACATTTACTCATCTCCGCATAAAGCGTTCACGCATTTAAAGGAAATGCGTTAAGATTGGGCTCCCCGATAAGCATGTAAAACAAATAACTGTTAATAGAGTTAAACCAATTAGAAGGACCATAGTAATTGTTAGTGAATTAAGAATGAAAACACAAAAAAAAAGAAAATTACACAACAAGGCACACTCAGGAATCACAAGGCAACTCGAAGACGGTTCTTTAGTACAGCCTTGGACACGTTAAGGTCAAAATGGATCCCTACACGATTAACTGCTATGCACATGCGGTTAATAGGCTCATTCCTACCATACTTGGTTCTAGAGAAATTAATATGCAAAAGGGGAACACCCCTGAGACCACGTACATTATCCCTGAAAGACACCCTAATCCGGAGCACCGGAGAGTCGAAATTAGAGTTCAAGAGCTGGTGAATGAAAAGCACATCGGCAATCTCGCGCCGTTTCTCCAAAGAAATCAAGCCGACGAGATTCACTCGGTCACGGTAGCGCGGAAGGACCATGGGGTCATTCCAAGGAAGACCCCGAAGCGCAAATCTGACGAAATTGTGCTGAACAGACTCAATACGGTTGATATGTATAGCATAGAATGGGTTCCAAACCTGGGACGCGTAATCAAGTATCAGTTTAACAAACGAGTTGTATAGAGTTAAAGATACCTGAAGGTCAGAAAACTCCTTAGACCAGCGCTTGATAAAACCAAGCATGGAATTACTCTTGGAAACAGCATAGTCAATATGGGAAACGAAGTCGAGCTTCGAATCCAGTTTCACTCCAAGGTCCATAACACATTGAACACAAGGAATGCTGTCCGAACTAAATGTGTAAACATAGCAGATAACATCACGCCTCCTAAAAAACGACATGACCTCACATTTATTTATATTAAGTTCTAGATTGTTGTACCCACACCAAGAGTAGAAAACATTTAAATCACTTTGTAGGGAAGCACAGTCGCTGATATCCTCAAAAAAAGAGAATATCTTCATATCGTCGGCATAAATTAAAACCTTGGAGTATGTCAAAAGACACACGATGTCATCAATAGACAGGACAAAGATAAGAGGCCCTAAATGGCTCCCCTGAGGAACACCAGACGTAGCCTCGATAATCCTGGATTGAGAGCCGCGGAACAACACCTGGTAAGATCTTTCAGACAGGTACGAAGAAATCCATTTCAGCAGTAAAGCTGGAATTAAGGCGATTGGCCCTATAGGCTATCGTTTCCTTTGGCAATCTGGCACATGTGTAGAAATGGCTTTTGGATTACACAGGTGTAATGTAGGGCTTTTGCGATGCGATGATATAATGCAAGTAAAAATTATGCTGGTTAGTATTCCGGTGAAATAATTCCCTTATATAGCGAACTTAGTAGTTTCTCAATAGTATAACATAGCTACTTGCACATTTCACATACACGTTTGACTAGATTCTGAGAAATAATGGAAATTTACCATGACCGTAAATATAAGCGAAATATTAACTTAAAAAGTTTAACTTTTAAAAAGTAAACTGAATACAAATTGGAACCGCCACAAGTGCTTGCAACTTAGGATTAGTTAAATAAGAATAAATAACAAAGCACATGGTATAAATCTTAGTCTGTTGGTCACCAAAAAACTATCATTCGTCTAGAATAATTTATTTATTTTCCAACGTTTCGATTGGAGACGCGATCTTTATCAGGGTGAATTATTGTGTACAAAATTAATATTTAAAAGTAATGTGTGTTTTGGCGACCAAGATTTATACCATGTGAATTGACAGTCATAAAGGTCTCGTGTATTTTGAAGCATAAATAACTACTTTGTGTAAAAAAAACTGAACTCATGCTACGTGTTATAGCAATTTAAATTAAATGCAATAAATAGGTCTAGATCCATAAAATAAAATTATAAAGAAATAACTAAGGTAGGAAGTAAAAATATAAATTAATTAATTTATTTTAAATAATCAGTGCCATCTAAACACTCGGAACTAAACCGATGTGCATGTCCGGCTACGAAGTGTGAGAAGAGAAATGTGATTGGTGGAACTATTGACAATAACAAAGAAGTGAACTGTAATCAATAGAAATTAGTGAAGTAAGTGAGGTTATTATAAATAAAAGCAGTGGCAGATTTTTATAAAATAAAATAACAAACAAATAAAAAGTGGGAGAACTGCAGGCCTGGTACAAGCTAGTTAAGTTTTTCTTCTTCTTTTTTTATTTATTTATTAACAAATTCATCACAGAGACTGATTACTATAAAACACTATCGCTAAAAAATAACAACAATAACAATGTGAAAATACTAAGAATAATAAGAAAAGAATACGGAAATAACAAGCAGAAGATATAAACGTTAACAAAACCGACCTTTAATTTGACTTCTTAGCAAATGGAAGTCACTGAGATTGTAACGCGAGATAATAAGGCGAGACACTGAAGATATTGGCTCATTCATGCCGTATTTAGTACGATGTTGTGTACAAATGAAAAAAATCATGATCCTTGAAAGAGCATGCTGGGACAGAAATGCTGAGGGGTTGATATCGCGCAGACAGTCAAAAATGAAAACAGTTCTGGAGTTTTCAAGTCTACTCTCAAGAGTTTCCAAAGCAGTTAGGCTAAGATGACCAGCATAGGTTACCGGATTAGCATATTCGAGCATAGACCTGACAAAAATACAGCAGAGAAGTCTGAAGATGTAGGAATCATTAAACTCTTCGGACCAGTACTGTACGAAACGCAGCACCGAGTTAACTTTATTAATTAATGTGATCCACAAACAGAAACCGGGAATTCAATAGGACACCCGGATTCTTAGTACAATCTTCTCGTCGCCTATATTACAAATGATTCTCGAATGGGAAGGGATCGAAGATAGATCATTGATATAAATTATGATTATCAGAGGACCAATATGGCTACCCTAAGACACGCCGGATGTGTTGCAGACTCGATCGAAAAATGACACGCTAAGAACGTTCGGAAAGATAAAAACGGATCTAGTCAGCAAAACAAGGAGGAAACCTGAGAACAGACAGCTTATAGATAAGAAGCCGATTATCGATCCTATTGGAAGCCTTGCTAAAGTCTCTAAAAATACAATTGACTTGCTCACCAGTCTCAAGGACAGAAAAACAATAACTGAAATATGAATTTCAATTATGGTAAATTTTAACTACCCTAAATTATTGACACGGAAAAAGCCATCGTCTGAGACTGGAGTCGAACCAGTGACCTCCTGATTTCTGGTTGGGTGCTCTAACCGCTGAGCTTCCCAAGCAGATGACTTTTCTCGTGCCAACTATATCCTACAAAGCCACAATTTTTGCTTTCGGTTGACTTTATGTCAGTATCGACGAAAGCTATTAGGAAATTCCCAAAGTTTTACTTTCTAGAGTAAAAATTTTCAACTTTAACCAACTGAAGTTGGTTAAAATAGATTTTCTGAAATATTTATTAGGGTCGTTAAAATAAATGCTTCAAAAATTTACTATTATTGAAATTTACATTTCTCGGTCCTAATAACTGCTTAGGTACAGCATAAGTTTGCATAAGGTTGGATTTTAGTAGAAGTTAAATAAAATAGTTCATTTCAACATTTTAAAAAGTAATAGCGTAAAGTAATGCCAACACCCAAGCAAAATGTGGATAATGACCGTAAGTTACCTCGATTTAATCGCTAATCTACAGTTATAAAATTTAACATTATATTGCTACTAAATTCCTTGAGTTATATGATATTAAAAATAAGTGGGCAGGAACCTTCGAGAATACAACGTCTTGTGAAGAAATGTGCATTGTTGAAAGACCAGTAGTAGATATAATTTCTAGTTTTCAATAAATTTAATTTTGAAAACTATTGCCACGCTTCTCTTTCAAATGTTACGCTAAAATATCTATTTGCAAAACCTTAGGATATCATTTGCTACATAAGAAATGAAAGAAAGTATAATAAATTTAAAGCTTCGTTTGCTGAAAATTAGTCTCAGAAAATTTCCTAATCAGATAAGTAAAAAAAGTAAAAAACCAAATTACTCCAGGTTCTGCTGAGAAGATATGATTGATTGCTAGATGATAAGGATGATGGAAGTGCAACGTATACGATGTCTTGTCTTGTCTTTTGTTTGAAACTAATGCACAACAGAGATCCCGACACACTTACTTGTTATGATACCACCTGGTCCTCTTTAGAATAAATTATTTTGCAAGCCAATATAAGAGATCTTATTCCGACGAGACATACAAAAAAAACGAAATAAGAACACTATGTGATCGAATTCATTGAATTTTAATTAAGTAATTGCAACTCGCGCAATTACTATGATGGAACGTCATAGTACTAAATATTTATAAATTCATCACATCAAAAATTCATTTTAAGCAATTTCATGACAATGACAATGGGGACAAACACATTAATATTTCGTTATTAACACCCAGACGAAATTCTAAGAAAATTGTCGCTTCCCATCAAAAACTGCTGTTTCCCGTAAAAATTTGCCACGAAAGGTGAGAGGTGTGAGAAGAATTGTAACCAGTGTTACAATCGCGAAAATGAAATTAATATCTTTCGAGATACCTTTTTTTCATCCGAGTTATTGATTCTGCGAGGTTTCCTGTTACAGGGATTGTCGGACCGAGATTTGTAGCCCTCAGACGCTCAGAACTTCGAACAGAGAAGTAGAGCAGTTCCCTCTCTCCCACGGCTTCAACTCCCCTTCATTATAACTACCATAATCATAATCGATGGACCCAGAAGCACGCCAGTAGAGCGATGTTCAGCCGCTATTTTTTTTTCCTCCTCCGGGAAGTCAATATCGAGAATTAACGGTCAACTATCTCAAAATCATCCTCACTACTATGGATATGACAGTATTTCTGGATGCGCCGGATCAGTTTACTTTTTTTTGGTTAAGTTAGTTAAGCTTAAATGAAGTTAGGTCATTACAGTATAGCTTTGTATACATTATCCAGCATATGTGAATTTTGAAATTATTAATTATTCGTTGTAAATTCATTGTAAGTCTTGAGCGGGCCCCCACACGTTTATCTTATCTCTTTGCCGTATCTATCTGGTTGGCCAAAAATATTCATAAAAGGTAGATATTTTTTTTTTGTTAATATAACTTTCTTCCACGGTCATACGCCCTAGAAAAGTCCTCCATAAATTCATAAAAATATGAACTTTATATTTTACGAAAAAGACTAAATATTTGACCATGAAGCTGAACTGAAAAAAAAACATTTAAACAGTGCTATGGTGCAAAACTTGTGTAATTAGTGCTTTAAAACTACGGACATACCACACAACTAAAATAATTTTTTTTTAATAATAAGAAATCTCCGAATTAATAGCAGAAACGAAAGTGACGAATTTGCGTAATATCGCATAATGTTTAAGAGTTTCAAACCCTAAGGATCTTTTTTGAATTTAAATATCAACGGACAATTGAGTTTTACAAATTTGTGCAAACCATCATGGTTCTAAAACCACGGAACTTTTGTGGAGCGGAAAACGTGGCATTAGCCCCTCGTGCCTTCTTTTTTTGGGACAGTGACTACACGTTTGCAGTGTGTGCGGTGAAAAAGTAAAGTTTTTGTAAAGTGCAAAAAAAAAGCAGAAATAAAATCAAAGACGAAAAAAAAGACAAATAAGGAATCAAGACTCAAAATTAAATAAAGACTGAAGAAAACAAAAGAAGAACTTAAGAAGAGCAGAAAAGGAGGAGAGAAGTGAAAGTGATCGCTACAGGGAACAGGGGCCACATGGCTATAGAAAAGGTCTCATAAGATAAGTATTTTTCTTACTTTCTTTAAAATATTGTTAAATATAGATATTATAAAGGCGTTTTCGCCGGATGGCGTTCGTAAATTTCATAGTGCGGCAAAATTAAATTTGTTTTAACCTAAAACTTCCTTCGTGAACTCTAAACGTCGGGCTTCGCACAAGGCAATTCAACGCTTTTTTTATTTCTTACAAAAGTAAATTTTTCCTTGCCAAACGTAGTTTTGAAAAGTGAATTTTTCATTTCATATGCTTTAGCCCTTGTACGCATTTTGTAAATTCATAAGATATACTCAATCCATTACTACATTTTTCTTGTAATATTTTAAATTTCATTTAAAAAATTTCCAAGGTTTTGTAATTTAGCCTAAGGTCTAATAGAGGAAAAAAGTTACATGGCGCCTAAACTTTGCGTTTAATTTATGATACCCCCAATCTAACTGAGCTAGCAAAGGAGCCCAGGGCTCCTGGTTACGTGCCGCCAGTTTTAAGTTTTTTAAGTAATCGAATAGCCGCTGTAATCTTAATTGCAAAAATAAAATCAATTTAAAAGAGTGAAGTTTCCTAGTTTTCAGTGCAGCCGAAAACTTTAAGTGGCACAGTCGGTAGGATTAATTCAGGAGTAAAAATTACTGTGTGAAATATTAAATAACGACGATTAATCATTAATAAAAAGAAATACCTTGCGCTGTTGCGCTAATCCTCCGGAATTTTGATGAATTACGCCATGAAGCCACATATTAGAACTAAGGAACGGAAATTTTTCTACTAGAAATACAAATGATCAGTGTAGTATTAGAAATATGGAGATATGAGCGAGGGATATTTTAATCCAAAAACCAAAAGAAAAAAAAAGAGGAGAAGATAATAAAAAAAATTCATCAGAAATACAGCTCTTTCCCAGATACATGTGGGCGGAATCCCGGGAAGACTGGGCACTGTTCTGGAACCAACATACCTGACCTTGGGCGGATGAGCCTCTGAAATAATCCCTGGCGTATAGTGGCAACGCTTAGCCATTAAATCGGGCATGGCTGTCTAGAGTCCCTGATGCGGGAAGTTCGGAGCCTGCCTAGACCATAAAAAAATAATCCAAAAACCTTAAAACTATCTTCAGCCATTCTGGGGAACCTGAAAACTGGAACACGCAGTTACTACTATCTAACGTAACGTAACCAACGACATACATTTGAAAAATTTAGTTGGAGTGATTCATTTGATATTTGTGGGGTACCAGTTTCCTCTTCAGAATTGGAGATGTTATTTCAACTACTACTACAACACGGACTAAGTAAAAAACTTTAAGAATTTCTTGGTTTTCTTCAATAATTATTTATTCTTTCTTATTGCAAAGTTTTTCTGGCGAAGGCTAGGATCACAGCTGTGGATGAGAATACTCATCTGTTTCTTAACAGCCTACAGATTAGGCCTGAATTGTGAATCCCTTAATTGTTGCAATGGCTTCAAGAGATCAGTCTGTTTCAGAAGAAAAACATCCACAATTGGTAGACAACGGTGGAATTAAAACTTGGATCTCATGAATATTATCCTCCACGTTATCCTAAGATACCAACATCGGGTTACCCGATCACCACTGATATATATATATTACGAGTATGAGGCTGCATACGTTTTCTTTTATTTCTAAAAATTATGTTCAGCTCTAGAAATTTATGTCTACCTCTAACAGCTATGTGTTCGGACACCAACGTAATGTAACCTGCTGGAAAGCGCCGGTTATATATTTTGGGCCTTTACATTAATAAAATAGCAATTTCCTATAAACTTTTTACTTTTCCTGTTAGTTAAAATTTTCAAAACTAGTAATACTGAGCTAAATGAAAATGATTTTGATTTACTATGAAAGAAATATGGGATTCAATAAAACCCGAAGAATGTCAGAATCTCATAAGCACCCTTCCAGATCGAGTATCTGCAGTTATTAAAACAAAAGGCAACGTAACAAAGTTATATTTTTTCTAAGATTATCTTACATATAAATAAATGTGTCGAATTCATAAAGGGTGTCCCAAGAAGAGCGAAAAATTTAAATTCAGAGCCTTTTCAGCTGCTGTGCCCTGACAGTAAAACCATTATGACAGTTCGCTAGTAGACAATCCGCCATTATTAAAAATAAATCGCTATTCGATACAAAAACACATTCTTGTCGTTAAACATTATTTCAAAAAAGGTAAATGCTTGACCGCCAGGGTTCACAACTTGCGTCCAATATTTGGTAGACAAAATATTCCAAGTGCATCAACTGTGAAGAGAATAATCGAAAAATTCGAGGAAACTGGGTAAATTTTTGATGTCAAACCATCGACATGTATTCATCCAGGTTCTTCAACAGAAAACACCACGGCTATTCACCAGAATGTGACCACGAGTCCAGAAACATCCACTCGGCATCGTGGATAAGAATGCAATATTTCAAGAAGCCCTCTGTAGCGTATTCTCACCAAAGATTTGCGTCTTCATGCCTACAAAATCCAGCTGATTCAACCACTCAAGGCTGCAGACCATGAACAGCGAAGAGAGTTCGTCAATTGGGTATCTGAACAATGACAAGTGAAAGGTGAGTTTTGCAATAAAATTATTTCCAGCGATGAGGACCATTTTCATATCGATGGCTTCTTAAAGAAGGAAAATCGTCACATTTGGGGTGATGAAAACCAACACTTTGGATCATGGGTTCATTTATGCCTCCGACGGAGGTGAACGAGGGGCCACATACTCACTCACTTTTTTAATGAACTGGCTCTTGGAGGAAAATCCACTATTGCGAAGGTTGTTGGCATCTCTGTTGTCTTTTCCCATGATAGGCTTTTCTTGCCCACTGCTAGTCGGATGACCTTCGAGGGTGGCAAAATATCAATGCTGGAGGCGACTCGCACCGCCTCCGAGAGATTTGGCATTTTTCCTGTTGAAGCAACTTTTGGACATGAAATCGGCGCCGAGGTTGAAGCGGTTGTCGCAGTTGGAACCCATGCCGCGGTTGCAGTCGTCCCTGAATTTAAAGTAAGCGTAGGGACTGACGCCGCAGTTGAGACTAATGCCACGATTTCAGGCGTCGCCAAAAAATTATTTAAATATCCCGCCTCTCTCTATTTTTTGCATGTCATGTGCGAAAATGAAGGCAGAATCAGGCTCCAAAATTTAAAATATCATTCAATTTTCGAATGTTTTCTTATTTATAGCACGATGAAAAGATCTGGTTGAATAAAATTAAATTTTTAAAGTATTTGGAACGCAAAATTTGGAACTTAGAATATATACCTTTTTAAATATAGATCTTGTGAGCCAGTTTCTTCTTCTGTAGGATTCTAACAGCTATTCTCTTGTTCTCCTATTTCGATTAACTTGGAAAAGGCCACAATAAATTCACAAAAGGCTCCTCTTCAATATCGCTTTCATCAGTTGAGTCTTCATCATCGTAGGACGATAAATCGGACAGTATTTCATATAAAATCTCTTCATTTTCATTGAGTCTTTAGGGCAATGTGTTTACATTATGAAGGCACCCATAAATTTTCAAGAATCGTAATGAAAAACAAGTATGAGATATGAAATCGAAGTGGCTCAAAGTTATTCTGTCATATAATAACAACAAATGCTTACGGAAGTATTTAATTACACAATACCAAAAAAACTTTAAGGTCGGCCATACACTATGGACTTTTGCTTCAAAATTAACCGATTATTCAAGTCGGAGCAGTTTTCAAATTTACCCGGTGCTGTTCACGCATTACAGACCTTCGGATCGGACTTTTTGTTGGGAGGATCTAATGAAAAAACTGAAGGAAGGAGGCACGGGGCTTCACAAACTTCAATTTTTTGCACCAGACTAGCACGATTCGGGTAAATTTTCAAGACTAGCTAGAAATCCTTCGTTCCAAACTGGCAGATTTTGCCCACACACTTCAGATCTACCCGATCGTTTTTGGAACGATTGCGTAAATCTCGAGCAAAAGTTCGTCGTGTATGGCTAGCCTAGTAGAGCTAAAACCACAATATTCATTTCAATAATCGCACATATTAATCAAAATTGCAGTCTGAACCCATATTCTTCTAAGAATTTCTGCCGCAAGATAATAACGTCGCATAACCAAAGCATATTCGCAGATTAAAGTCACATTGCAAATTCGGGAAATAATAAAAAAACTAGGTGTTTACAAGCTGCAAATACTTCGCTGCAAAGGCTTAATATAAGGTGTCTTTTGCCGTCACAATGCATGCTAAAATCTTCGGAAATTACTAAAATGTTATCCCGACCGTAACCTTTAAAGTGTCCTTAATAAATTTAATTTGCGTGTGCCTAATCACTTTAAGTCATTACAGCACGAGAATCAACCATCCCCCTTTATTATTTAAAATTCATATACAATAATCGGTCGATGGCACAGTGACCTACGACGAGGAGAAACCAACGTACAAATTTAATTCTGTTTGCAAAATATACCTTTTCCGGATAATCCTCATTCATGAAGGGCTATATGCTTTGCAATACCCTGATATTGGACAGTTTGTGGGCACTACCCACTGGGAGCATACCGTCATAATAATGAACTTGAAACTGAGTTGAAAAGTTTTTGAATAAAATTGGCGAGTGGCGATACTCATTCATCGAGTTAATGTGTTGGGATTGGGATAAACTTCATGTTATGGCCTGACCCCATTAAAATAAATCAACAGTTTTTGAATGTTTTGTACGTGAAAAACTTTACTTTCATTCAAGCTAGTAGATCCGCAATCATGATTTATTGGAGCTAGAACCTTTTATTCTGCAAATTAATATGTAGCAAAGAAAGTAATCGTATTGGGTACTTTTAATTACATAACGATATTTTTCTAGGGTTTTTTCGCCCATTTTATGCAAGGTTATCCTATCTCTCAAAATTCTCGTTGTTATAAGCATTAAGTCTTTATATATATTAGCTATAAATTGAACGAAATTAAATTTTCCTGTTTTGACGATATTAAACGTCCAAAAGAAAGAAGAAGACAAGGTCTTCATATTCTTGGTTTCTAAGCTATGTACGTACCACTGCTATCATTGATTTCTGCTAAAGGATCCATTTCATATTTTCCCAGGCATCCTCTGTAATTCTGGGTTATTAAACTTTTCCCCCATTATATTATTGGATGGAGGAAAAGTTCGAAATGCAGGTGGGAGGAGGAGGTTAACAGGGAGACATACAATGTCCATGGACAACAACAATGAAAAGGCATCACCAGGATAAGTCTTGTGGGCTTTTTGGCGGTAGGTTTCCATTTCATTTAAGTACATGTATTCTATGATTAAAGTATATATCTGAGTACATCCTTCTTTGCATTGGTATCTGTTTAAGACCTTCACAAGAGCCACCAAACCCAGGACATTTCAGTGAGCAAGAACAAGGAGGGTTTGATCTTAACGAGATGTGATTTTATTCTGTTCATCTCGAAAATTACACGCGAACTTGGGAACGCAAATGCTTGAGGATATCCGCACACCCCCTTAGAACGGCTTTCTTCTCTGGAGAAAATTTCACGACTCGAAGGAATTTTCATATTATACTTTCACTTTCTTCTCCGCTACTTTAATGAAATTAATTCTGTAATAAGAACAGTATAGAAGCTCGATTTTTTAAAGATCGTGATAATTTTTTTACAGCTTGTGGCTCATTATTCCTGAGAATTCTTTCTAGCATTTGCCGGCTGGGGTAGGTCAAGACTTTTTACGCACTTTTTGTCTGAAACTTTTCGTTTGTTGTTTTAGCTCTAGGGAGAGTAGAAATCGATTTTAAGAAATTAGGTTAATTTAGGGAAGTGTTTAATTCACAAATGAAAGATTTCAAGGAAGATTTAAAGATCTCGTCTTTGTAACACGCAACGCCTGCTTAACGATATTTTGCGACCAAATTTTAGTTATTGTTTACTGAAAAACTTAATTTCATGTTATTTACTTAAAGAACAATTTTTTAATTATTGTGAAAAATGTAGGCTAATGTCTTTAGAAATGAAATACATGCCTGAGCGAATACGTTTCAGTTGCAATAGCAAATCATTCGGAGAAAAATATGTGTATATAGTTTTATGAAGACATATTATTTTTCCTGTATAGAATTTCATTAAAAACGAAATATAGTTTGGACAGAGCAAGTTATTACATCTAAAGAATAATACATTTCAATCTTGTCTGACATTTCTCATCGCTTTAGTTATCAAATTCGTTGTTTTAAATAATGTATAAAAATAAATGGTACAAGACTTGAAATGTCCAATCACATAAGGTTTAAAGATTTCAAACTTTGAATTTTCACGTTTTCGATGAAACCGCTTTAAAATATTGAAGACTTATTTCATAAGAATAAAATATATTTTAAAAAAACTTTAAAGAACTTTTATAAAGAAAATGTAAAGTAAAAAAATAATATCGATACTGGAAAGGCAAAGTGTTATAAGCGACATATTTGTAATTTTACAGGAGAGGTAAAAATAATTTTTTTCTTGAATAATTTGCTAAAGCTGAAAATAAATAGGATGCATAGTAATGGCACTGAGTGTATTTGATATTTGATTAATTTCGTCTCCCTTAGAATGGAAATAAGAAATTTAGAAAGGCGGTTAGAACATTTAAAGGGAAAGAGAACTGCACTTAAGACATTTTATAAGTCGGTTAGAACATTTAAAGGGAAAGAGAACTGCACTTAATACTTTATAACCTTACAACATTTGAAGTCTTCAGCTAGTAAAATAACTCGAATAACAGGAACAATCATGTGTCT
>QYTT01082269.1:0-30200 GCA_006980735.1 Dasypogon diadema
AGAGCCAAATTTTTCCAGGCAATCTCTAATAAAACAATAATGTCACAATCTGGACGGGTGACACAGCTTACACACACATACCAGGCTGGAGGGCTGAATTTTAATGCCTACCGATGGTAGATGCGCTGTCGCTAAAATGTACAGCAGAAAAAAATGTAAAATGTAAAATGGAATTTTAAAGCTTTTGTTAACAGAAAATTTTATTGGTATGGTATGGATGAATTTGAAGTAGATGTATCTTTTTGACGTCATTACCTCTTTATTTGTTGTTCGCTACAGAATTGCATTAAATATGCGAAAAGAAGAAGAAACTACGTAGGATTGTATTCCTTTACACCTAATGAATTTCCTCCTGGCAAGATCATATCGTGTTGCTTTATATCAGAAAAATTTACCACGAAAGTTCTTATTACATATCCCATTTTATTCGATATCGAGCAAAAAAAAAAATCTGGACCAAAAAGTAGAACAATTGTACATAATTTGGAGTGGGATTTCAATGGACATTAATGAAAGATGCTAACAATTCTATAGAATCTGAGGAAAAGTTGACATTTGTTACCATTATCGACAGGGGTAGTTTAGACGATTTGAGCTCGGACGAGGGAGATTTTCTGGAACCATCTTATTTTCAAAAGCCTGTAGTATCAATTATCAGTTGAATTTGGGGAGTCTAATTTTTTTTTTTTTTTGGAAAAGAAAGGGTTACTATGGGCCATCGAGAAATTAGGTCTGTACCTGTAAGGTACCTGATTCACTGATCAATGCCTCCTTGATCTGGCAAAGTAATTTAAAATATCCCACGGGTAGAGGTTCAATGCAATACCGCATGTACGTACCTATACAATATCATCTCTTCAATAGACCTATGGTTCCTGTATATGGGTGTGATGGCCAATGAAGAGCGGATTTTCCTGGAAACAAGATCATAGATAAAAACCCACAATAATAATGCTTTTTGGCGGGAAAATTGGCAACTTTTAAAAAACGATTGGTGAAAACGTGTCCAATTTTTCAAATTATGTATTTATCACCTGCTGGGAAAGTGCTAAAGAGATGGTAGAAGACGCTTTATAGTTACGACGGGTTGTAGCGACATCGAACTTTCAGATTGTACCTCTAACTTTCTTATAACATTTTCTGAGGCGCAAAACCAACAAAACTTACCAGAGGCGCCCACTGGAAAAGGATGTATAAGCCCGCAGCTCCCAGAACATTTTTCCTTACAAGTGTCGATATGTTTAACCGATTTGTTGAAGCCGGTATCAGCTGTGATACCAGAGAATTCTCGAAACAGCTTCTGAAATCGCTTATCTACTGAGGATCTCACTAACACCGAAAGTGTTGAAGATAGTCCAATAGCGATATTGGGTCTTGTTCTCAGAGAAGTAAGGAGGCCAATCAACGCTTTTCCCATCAAATCCAATAGCAACCCATACTGTCGTAAGAAATCTGTACCTAAAATAGGTTTAACAATGTCGGCGACAATGAACTGACAGGTAAGGGCTCTTCACTTTAAGTATTGCAAAAAATTTCATACCGGTCGGCGTTAACCTACTGCTTGAAGGTATCATAGTTACCGAAACATTTGCTAGGGTATCTACAAAAGTGCCCCTGGAAGTTTTCTCGTAAACGATGGGACGACTCAGAAAAATGCCTCGTTTATCCATCGTCAAAGTAATGGGGCACTGTCGTGTTTTTTGAATGCCCGAACTTGCGCCTTGTCTTGCCGCTGCAAAGTTGCAAAGCGCTAATGGTACCAGCACTAAAACTATTCTATTTAAACGATCGGAGTAGGGAGATTTTGAAAGTCGACAACGGGGTGGTCCTTCTGAATTTCGTGATTGACTACGCCACCGTCAATCTCCGCCTTGCCGCTTCTGATATCTCCTGGGATGGAATCTATAATAAACAATAATTAGACCTAGAAAAATGCACCCTTTTTTGTGAAGAAATTTATACATTTCGATGAGCAGTAAGACGTTAGTAATGGCGTAGAAAACAAGCTTAACACGTTCCCTGCCATGTGGACCGTTTTCGATACACGTTACATGGGGACATCACAAGCACTTTGAACGTATATGGTGGAGTTACTCTCAGTGACTAAAGTTTGCCAGAGAACGAGTTAACAAACAGTTGCTAAGGTTTAAAGCATAGGTGTCATTGATTCTTTTAAACATTTTTAGGAAGCCTTAATTGTTTACTGTCTTTCCAAACTTTCTTGGTTCCTATTTTGGCTTCTTTGATTGTTTGTGCGAGACTAATAATTAGGTTAACTCAATAATGTTAAATTCTACGTTTTTCAAGAGCACTACTCCCAACCCCAACTCCTGCTCGTTTGAATTATATTTTAATGCATCTATGAACACAGTTGTCCACCCATAATATCGTTGAAATTTCCACAACCTCTACAAAAACCTACCAAACTTCTTAGCAACTTCATCAAGCCTTACAATGAAAATTCATAGACCCTATTTCGGAAATTAAACTTAATAAATCCCTGGCATAATCTACCCTAAAATATTCATTAGCGCCACCCTCTAACAAGGACTATCGTTTCAAATTTAACGACCCTTAAACGGGTGATTAATTAAGAGACGACCTGGACTAATCAACGCTTCAACAATGTAAAATTAAACGGAGCCCCGGGTTACAGAGAGAGAACATGAAAAGACATCAGCCAGTGACAATCTTTTTTTTCCATCGTTTGGTCTCTATTACGTCTCCCTTCGTCCTTCATATTTCCATAATATCCTCTCACATTCCACCTAGATCGCACAGAAACTGTGTGCCTTTTCTATGACTGGCGTTCCTCTCAAACCAGAGATTGACTTGTAAAATAATAAAAGGGTTACAGCAAGGCAAGAAATTTGTTCCAATGGGGTGAAATCACCGCCTGTTAATTACCCTCATTTGTTGGAAGACTCAATCTTCAATCTCTGAGCATGGTTTGCGTTGTAGGACGAAGCGAAAAGGACTTTTAGATTTCATGAAACGGGTAGTTTTTAAATTCATTCAACACCATTTTCACTTAGGTGGGGATGGGTATGGACAAGAGTATTTTATTTACAAAAATGGTTTTTTTTTGTGTCACAGTAAAAAGGTCGAATAGAATAGAATATCCAGGAAGAAGTTAGTTTTTCATACGAACCAAACCTTACGCGTCGTTATTTCATCATCATGGTTAAAAGTGTAGCAAACTGTGAATCGGCAAAAGGGTGGGATTCAAATCATCGGCCAAAATTAATTGCTGTGTAGAAGGGTAGACAGTGCCAGCAGCTGTTCGTTAAAATGCTCCTTGATTAGTTTCCTTTTGTGATCAAAGGGTTTCGATGCAAAATAGTTTTCCTGGAAACTATTTCCGTCCTTTATTCTTTGCTTTAATGAATTCTCGTTATCAGATGGAATTTTCAACGACGACCGAAAGGAATTTATTAAAACGAGAAATTGGGCATAGATGAAACTTTTATTCGACTGAAAACGTTTGCTACCTACTGTACTGTACACTTATTCACCCCTCAGTAAAGTTTTAATTTGGTTATATGGTCGAGGAGGAAGTGTTTAGTCCAATTTTATATGGTCCCTTTCATCAATTCTATAGCACTTTCTGTGTCCGAAAAAAAAGAAATTTTAACAGACTTGCAATTTTCCAACCCAAGGATGTCTGTGGCTGATATAGTATTTACGATTCAAACACAACGATTCCAAATATACCTACAACTAAATAAAAACTAGGAGCAACCTGGGAAAATTGTGAAAAGTTTTCACTCTGGCAGCAGCTCATTAGCACTCTGACAGCCATAATTAGCATAAAAACCTTCGTGAGAGAATTACGCGTTAAAATCCATTTGGTGTGAGAGAGCTTTTAGGTATCACCCGGATATGGATGACATGGCAGTCAAAGTGTTAAAGAGTTAGTACACAAAAGTAAAAAATAGAGCGAAAGATAAATGTATATAAAACCAACTTTTAAATACCATACGACCAAAAGGAGAAGGTGCAAGTTGGCAAGAGATCAAGTTAACTAAGCCTAAGCACTCGTAAGCATATCTAAAGTTACCCTATTAGTGGAGGCCTTTACATTGAAGTTAGAAGATTTGTTTCTTTGAAAAGCAGCATTCATCCTGATTCACCTGGGTCACTAGGAGTTCTCCAATAAGTTCTGGGAATAGAGTCAAGGTCGATTGTAAGATACACACGGGCAGTGTAATGACCAAACCACTATGTGTTGGCTGATAATGAGCAATCTTCTTTTCTTTAAAAATCGCATGTGCCGTCGGAGTTAATGGCAGATCTCACTGGATCAGTAGTTTGAATTTGTGAATCGAACCAGAAGCCAATGTCGTTTAGCTTAGGTCGAGTATTTTTCTTATCTATTATCTATTATCATCATTTGGAAAAGTTGACCATCAGCTCTTTTCCTCCTGCCTAATACGTCCATACTACAAAGTTTTTTCCAGACAGGTCAGTGGAAATTATGTCTTTTTCGGACGACTACGAATTCCTACAGTTGTTTTTAATCAGCCAGATCACACTTTGTTGTCATGATCAATTGTGTAATACCAGAAATACCCTTATTTATATGTGTGTTGCATTTCGTGAAATAGCAAAGGTTTTTGGGAAACAAGTGGTGGTAGTATCCTTCCCTTACTTGCACTCTCTTACCGAAAAATCCGAAAAAATCTGTGTAGTGACAACAAAGTGTGCGCTGGCCGAATGAATCCCACTGTTTACCTTTCACCAAGTGACAGGTACGTACCCATGTACACCCTCTAAATACCCTGCTAAGACGAAGTGCCCTTCAGAGAAGAGAACGGGTAAGGTTACATCGGACACGAAAAGGTCGAATTTAATTACCTAATTTTCTCTTCATTCATGATTTTTTCTACTGAATGGTGGTTTTCACCCCGGGTAGATATGCGTTTATAACTTTCATAGACGATCTGATTCCCAGACAACCCACAATTAGAAAATCGTAGAAGGAGGGGTGAGAGAGGAAAAAGATAGTGGTTATTTTTCGATATATTCTCCCTTTATTTTAACACATTTTCCACCACTCCATCTTTTAATAAGTGCTTTAATACTATTAAAATAGTAGTCTCAAGATTTGTTTTCAAAATGCCTGTCACGGATTCCTTGTCGGACTTAAACTTCTTTCCCCGCAGATTTGATTTTAGTTTGGCCAATAGAAAATAGTCACTTGGGACCAAGTCTGGACTGTACAGTGAATGATTCAATTTCTCGAAGTCGCATTCCTTAACAGCAGCCTTTGAATTGGCAGCAGTGTGTAAGGGCGCATTATCGTGTAAGAGCAGTACTTTTCGGACCAGTTTTCCTCTCCTTTTCTTGACAATGACTTTCGTAGCCTTTCGTAAAAGTTCAGAATAATATGTGGCATTTACAACAGTGTTACGTTCCTTGAAGTCCAACAATAGAATACCTTTAGTATCCCAGAAAATACTTGCCGTGACCTTTCTGGTGCTTTGTGTACCCTTTGCTTTTCTCGGCACTGGTTCTCGGGGGCGATGAAACTTCATTGAATCCCTTTTGGACAAAGGATCATGGTCAAGTTTCATCCCATGTCGAAAACCTATAGAGAACGCTGTCTACGTCGTCTTTACTCAGCTCTAGAAATTGCTGACAGTACTCAATTCGCCGTACTTTCTGCACTAAGGAAAGAATTCATGGTACCCATCTTGCGCTGGTTTTTGTGGTACCCAAATGCTCATGACGAATCCGGAGGACACTTGTTTTCGATAAATCAGTTTGCTCTGCGATTTTTTTTACCTTTAACCGCCGGTCCGTCAGAACAACTTTCTCGACCAAATCTACGGTATCCTGCGTAACTACCATTGTCGGCCCTCCACAGGGTGGATCATTTTTAACTGACTCCCGTCCCCAGCGAAAAAGCTCTGACCAATGTTTAACTATCGAAAATGATGGTGAAAATTTTCCATATACTACGATCCATCCGCTCCTCGATCTTCATCGGCGTTAATCCGTCTTTTGTTAAAAATTTTATTACACAGCACGGTATTCAATTTTTGACATTTCAGACTGTGTGTCTGACTGTCCCGACGGGGACTTTTATATCCTCAAAAAGGTGGAGGGTATCAAGTAGGAAAAGCATTCCAGGAAATTTTAATTAGAACTCTTCGAGGTCACGAGTACTTGGACCGTACTACGTATTTCGGTGGAACTGTGAAGATCTCAACAGTGCCTTGATCTCTGGAGTAGAAAGAGCTAAGGCCTTTGAGATGTTTTCTGCTTGGGGTTACAATGCCTGCTAATGAAACAGGGACCCATCGGTACTTTTCCTTCTAAAGAAGCCGGGTTAGGTAGGCTGAAGCTTCATACATTTCCTCTGCGTTCAATCACCCAGTGTCACCCTCATGTTCTTTCTATCAGAAGTGAGAATCCTCCCCATAAATTATGCTTTAGGAAATAGAAGACACTAAACGTTTTTAGTTCGATGGGGGTACTTGAAGGAAAGGATCATAAGATCGAACTGATGTGAAGTCTATTAGGTCCACTTTTGTGTTTTTGTCTCTTCTTTTTATAAAATTTCTCTGCATTAATTTGTTCCATATTTTTGGGATTTTCTCAGACAGTACATTAATTATTAATCCCAGTATTAAATATATTAATTAGAGAGGATAATCATTATTTCTCTAATCTGCACACCCACCTCCCACCCGTACAACGAAACTGTGAACTTTAAAAGAATTTCTTTTTGCGCAAAAGAAAAGAAATAAATCTTAAAAAGTCGAGAACTTCCCTTCCATCTGGTGCTTTCTACATTTGCCTCCTCCTCGTCCCTCTTCCTCCATACTTCGTGAATCGCCAATTCCTTATTTTCTTCTTTTCTTATCCCTGAAAAAAGAGAAATATAAAAAAACGGCGCACAAATTTCCTGCTATATTTGCATGCTATAGTCCTTCTTTGCTACTCCAAAGTTCTTGTCAGCTACATATACGTACACATCCTCCCCTTCCCTGTATCTTCCCCTGTCAGCATCACTACAACCACCACCACTTCATAGCTATCCTCTAGTATTCGATAGCACAATTGGATCTGTCTCTAAAGGTTATCTCCCCAAAAATTCAGTTTTTCTGTTCGGTGATGTATTTCAGGATTTTGAGTCCTTAAAAAACTTTCTCCTATGGAGCTCTTAACACATCCATCGAGGCGGTAAGAGGATGGTGGGGTTGGAATAAAATATATGCAAGAAGGTAGCATCAGGAAACACACACATATCATATGTTGTTCCTGGACTGGCCTGGCTTTAGCCTGGCCTTCCCTTGTCTGGTCTATAGCAGGGTCTCGATTGATCTGGTCTGCTCTGCTCTGGACTGGTCTGGTCTGCTCTCCTTGCAATAGTCCCTTAGATTCTCCCGGCTTTTTTCACATATGCAAGGCAAATATGGAAAAGTAAAAACAAAACGCGAACGAAAGTATTACAAAAATTGTGGAGGTATTCATCCCACCCACTGTTTTAGCCCAGCGGGGGATATTCGTTAACAATTTCGTTTCCTCCCCATCTCCTTTGCTCTTACAGAAAAGAAAAGGGAAAAAATGAAAAAACGGAACGATTTTTTGATTTCCCTGAATTTACTTTCTTCGGTGGTGTTTCATGGCCTTCGATCTTAGAAGAACCCCCATTCATGCTTATATGCATAAGGTGTCGAGGAATACGTTCTACGGGTGGGTGTTCTTAGGACGTGGAATGATAAGATGGCAGGACATATATGATATGTACAGGGTGGGTGTCGTATGTAAGAAATATAAATAACTATAGAGAAAAAGAATAATTTGCTTTCTTTTGCGATGGAAACGAAAAATTTTTCCACTAATTGGATACTCTTGGATGGTATCACTACCATTAGGCTACTCTCAGCGATATATCTTCCCTCACATTTCGTGAAATTTTAAGAAACAATAAATGCTTTCAGATGGTTATTCTTATTCCTAGAGCCGCATCAAAGAAGACCAGGGATTGACCGATAGTTTCATATTCAGTGAAAGGAGGGTAAAGTCTCTTTCAGGATACACCCTTTAGTGTTATAGGACGAAGATGGTTAGATATGATGTGGTCACTAACATAAATCAAGACGATAGGCCTACACTAGCACTCAACAACGAAAAAGGCTGTCAGACGCGTATTTTCCTTTTTTTCTTATTTTTTTTTTATTGGCCAAAGAGACACATCTTCTGGACTTTTTCACGTAAAAATGCTCAGCAACCTCCGGAATCAGGGTCACATGTCAAGTGAATTCTCTTCCTTTGGTCTGGAGTAGGTATATTCCTAGAGTGTCCAACGGGTCCAGACATATATTTCTCCCTTTGATATCGTCTTTGCTGATATATCCAAACTTGAAACCGATGGGTACATCAACCTCAATTCACCTTCTAGCACTGACCTACGCACTTTTTTCTGTGTCCATTCAAACAGAAACGGTGCCGACAAAAACGTGATAGAAAGAAAATGTTAGCGGTTGGGGGAGACGGACGGAGGCGGTAAGGATTCGTAAACCAGGACAGAACTGACTGGTCAAATTGTGCGTGTGTATATTGAGTTCGGAGAGACGTATTGTGGTTTACTTCACCCCCTTTTATTCAACCCCAGAAATGGAAAAAAAAAAACTGTAAGCCGAAATAGCAAAACATTTGGTTTTGTACACTGACACATAACTCCATTTCCCTTAAGCTGGAAAAAATCTTAAAGTTCGACAGATTACCTTGAAAAATATCTTTAAAAAAGGGATACAAGAAAATGTGTCAGCCGGAAGTGTACTGTCTGGTGTGGTTTAGTATGAAATGGAGTCACAGCTTAGCGTGTAACAGAGGTTCCAGTTGGACTAAAAACAAAATGATTAAATACGGAAACAAATACCTTAACTTTTCAACTCACTAAGAAACTAAAAAAATGCAATGTAATAAGATGAGAAATACTCTTTTAATAACTCATATTTATAAACAAATTTGAAACCTGACTGACGAGAATTTAAATTGCTAACCTTTCCTGGCACTGAGGTACCTAAGGGGTGTATACTTTCCTCCGTATACTTTTTGTCATTGCATTTTAGAAGAGGTTAAATAGTATCTGAAAATAAGACGCATTCGATACGATGGTTGCTCGAATTTGACAGATTTTATTTTTGCAAAGACATAAAATAATAATTTTTACGAATAACAGAAAAACATAAAATACCCAAAAACATCTTGGTTTCTAGAAGAAATTTAGAAATGAAACCTGATGCTCTGGATTGCGCATTAGTGTAAAAGGTGGCTTTATTACTTTTCTGGAAAAGGCAAAGATTGGATATGATTAAGCTTGCTGAAACATAGAAGGTAATAATCTATGTATACCTGAAGTCTTTACAATTGTATCTTCGCCGACTTTTCAAGGACGTACTGGAGGAGCTTGAGGATCTTAGTAAGCTATGTTGGAGCTACGGAATCAGTAACTTAAGTACAAATGAGCAGTTAGTACGGTCTGCCGAAGAAGTTATCACTGAGAGATCGAACCAAGATAGATACATAAAAGATGGCAATGAATAAAATAGAGGAAGTCTGATAGTCAAGAAGACATAACGAGAGTCTTGTGAGGTTAGTGTACCGAAAGCTGTATGTGGCGATCTCCTCAACACGAAAGCGTCCATCACCGTAGCCCCAAAGGACAACCCTGTCTGTTGTCCCGACGAAACGGAATAGGAGACAGAACTTGACCTTGATACTTTATCAGAATATCAGAGTCACTGTTAAGACCATGGCTGATCCCAAGCCACCCGCTATGCTTGTATTCCGAGAGTAAACCTGGCTGGATTGGAAGAAGCGCTCCAAGCCGAGATACTTCCGCCGTCAAACAAGACTCCTGATATCTACTCTTACTGAACCTCGCCTCGACGAAAGATCTAATCTGAAGCTTACAAACAACCCACTACTGGCTGAGATTCGGGAAATCTTTCTTCCTCTCACTCCAATCGTGTCAGAATTCAATAAATTGCTCTGAATTCAATAAGTTATTGTTGAAAATCCAGTAAACATTTCGCCTTTCTACTAACGTCCTAGTCACCACCACAAGAAGGTAATCACTAATGAAACAGACTTCATGAGTGACACTATAATTAAGGTGCCCAAAATACCAGACGAGACGTAAAGTCTGTCGATTCTAGAGCCCGAAAGGCTTCCCTGGACGTTACGCACCACCCCCGTATATAACCTCACCTCTGGGTTTAGCCATCGGTAAACGTTCGCGGGATTGCAGTGCGACATTAGGTTCCCCAACCGAGCGACATTCAGCAAGTTGAACTCAATTCCTGAATGCCGATCCAAGGCAGAATCCAGTGTACAGTTAGAATCTCCTCCGAAGTTTGTCAGGTGAGGCATGACAGCATCGAGTGCCTGTCTTGTAATATCTTGGTCATGAGCTAAGTACACGTTGACTACCTTGATCGCGTTGTTCTTTAGGACGAAGCCCAAAGAATAGGCGACTCCTGGGCGTATGTCTGTGAAAACAGGAGACGACAGCGTAAGACTGTTTGATACAATGATCGCCATATCCAAACCTCTGCGAGGTGCAGGTGAAGTGAACACTGTATAGCCCCTGTACAGATTCGTGTTTCGATCCAAGTGCGTGTAAGTGTCCTGGGTCAAGTCTGGTCTCTTGAAGCAATGCGATGTCTGCACCACATTCCCTCAGGTGTTCAACTATGCCGTGTAGACTTGTAATATCGTATAGAAGTGATCTTCCCCATATACATACTGATATTTTATATAGTTCCTGAGATATCAGCCTTTAAGCCTTAACAAGTAGCAATGTATACGTACATTTGACCAGTGAAATTTCTGTTAAAACTCCCAAAGTTGCAGCAACTTTCAGGAAACATTCCGGAAATCTTCTGCGCCAGATCAGACTGCGTTGTCAGGGTCCTAATAGAAATTGGGCAAGCCAAACCTGCGCCAGATTCTACCCCTAAATTATTTCTGCTCGGGTCAATAATTTTTGTGTTACAGTGTTAGGAAAAGAAGAAATGAATGGAAAAACAGCTTGAAATAAACTTTTTCAAGTACCACTTATCTCCTATATAGGAAACACAATAGAATGAGCAATTTTCGTCTAATTACAGAGATAAAGTCGAAGAGAGTCAATCAACAGCCTCAAGTGCACTCATGGCTATCTGGTTGGGGGTCACATCAGGACCAGAGATAAAGAAGGATACGAAATGTAAAGAAAACAAAAATTATTCCTGTCCGCCCTGCGTTTACAAGTCCAACTAAAACTTTCGAAGTAAGCTTACCGTGCCATAGAGACAAATGAAGGAAGGAAACGGTTTGAGGTGAAAGAAAAGAAAGAAAAATAAAACTTATAAAATGTGACCCGAAAGCGGTAAAGGACGATGGTTTTTCTTTCGGGAGAAAATTCTTTGAACTCGAAAAAACACTGAATCCCTTACCTTCTGGTATTCGCAGCGAGCTGAAGGAGGAGAGGCGACAGTTCAAGCTTAAGAAGAGGAGCCAACCTGATTTAAATAGGTTTGAAATCTATGTATATAAGTGGTGGCGGCGGCAGCAGCACCAGCAGCAGCAGAAGGCAGCCGCACAAATACCTATCACGTGTGCTACGATGATATAGATAGGATATGAATACGACCGAAATCCTGAAGGGGTGAAGGGTGGCACGTTCTGGTATTACACATTAACATTTTTCCCTACAATCATCTCGCCAGGCGGAGTCTATTTTGCATACTATGGTCGTTCTCTCGCGCATTCAGTCGACGGTTTTTAAACAACCAATCGTCGTCACATTTGTTGTGTGGAGCCAATCAGCGCTGAAAACTCGTTTGCACACATTCCAGCTGCTGCTGCTGCTGCTGCTGTGCCGCCAGAATACTCTTCTATTTTAGCTCAGTTCCTTGTACTTCCTCTGGTACTTTTGAGCTAACGCTGTTGGTGTTGCTGCCGGCTGCTAATGATAATGATGTTGGTTATAGTCCCACCACACTTAGGCATTGCGACATTACTGCTCCTCTTTCGTGTTCATCTTCCTTTTTGCTGCTTATCTAAATGAGAGTCACGTTGATCAGCCCCCAAGCAGCCCCTGCATAAGGTGCTCAACTTTTGAGATTAAAGCAGAACCTCAGTACCAATCACTTCCACAAATAATACCGTCGGTATCTTGACTAACTTAAGCATCGACCAGGCGAACCAAAGTGCTTGGGGTCCGTCCGAGCTGGAGAAAAACAAGAATCCGATAAAAGACCTGAAAGCGGGCTGAAGTTTAAGCGCGAATCTACAACACAGCGCACAGGGCATGGACAGTAGAATGGACGTTTCAAAGAGCACCAAATCTTTCTCCACCAGTCCCACTCCCACCGTATGAAGATGGAGCTCCACATCCTCTGATGTTTTAATGAATTCTCCTCAAAGACGTCTCTTTACACTAATGTCTCTTTAGAGGAGAATATTGTAAGGGGGGACTTTCGTTTCTCTTTCCTAAGAGAGACTGTTAAAGAGCGATATTCTTAGAGCCCCCCAGCACGAGTGGAGAACGTAGAGATGAGAACCGTTCATATTCTGTTGGCAGCAATAAATACTGGAGCAGAAGCAGCGGAAATAAGGCCCCGGCGGCGTAGCGATGACAGAATTCGAAAGAGTGCGAGAGCCATCATTATCAAATTTCTTAGCGAAGGGCATGTTGGTGCGGTATGCGCAATTCTGTTCATGTTTTGGCGAAGGGGGGAAAGGGATGATACATAATTATACCGCTCCAGAGCAAAACACATAATACTGAATGGCTACACACTACTCCAATAAAGTGCACCCATCCGACTGCATTACTGATATAGTGTGTGCTCGGTATGGATGGATAGATGGAGCTTGCGGGTGCCCCCTCCCCCTCACACGAAAAATGAGTTAAATACGTAGGAAAAGAACGTTGGTCGATCGGTCGGGTGGACGAACGGACGAACGAACCGGACGGACAGACAGACGATCTGAATTTTTAGCATTTAGCTTTAGATTTTGTATAGTATACATTACGTTTTAGGTGTACGTTTTCATCTTGCGTCCAACCGCTGGAATCCCACCTTTTGTCACAATATGTAGCCATAGCCATTCGGAACTTGCCTAAAAAGGGCATTTACGAAAATCAGCAAATGAGAGATGCACACCAATGGAGACGTCGTTTTGCAATGTAAGTGAGAAGGTATCCAATAGACCCCCAGATGTACTGGAAACCCTGAAAGAGACCCCACCTTCAAGAGCGAATCATTATGCGCTCTGGTGCTAATTAGTTTGGAACAATTAAGAATACTTAAGGGGGGGAAAAAGGACAGGCCCATTGTAAAGGGGGCGGATTTGATTGGTACAACCCATTTTCTTGATGATTTTTACATTTTAAAGTTGTTATTAGTGCACACAAAAAAGGAATTTCGTTGAATCTTACAAAATGGCATCAATTGAGGATATTTAATTAGTGCAGAAAACTTGGGCGATTTTCTTGCTTGGTTTATATCTAGAAAAATTTTAAATGATATAACAGTAGGAAGATAGAGCTATATGTACACTAGCTAAAAAAAAGTCTGCATACACCCAGTAATGTGAAACTACTTTTGTAGGAAATTCAAGCTAATTGTGGATTTTGTAATGAAATATATTTTCTATATATTCTTTGAGTAAATGCAAAATGAAAAATAAAAATCAACAAAGGTCATGAAAATTCGGTAGAAAAATACGCGTACAGTCGAGTTAAAACTATAAATAATATTAATTAACTTAAAATTTAATAACTAGTTGCACATTTTTTTCTTTTGAGGACTTCCTGCAATCTCTTCTGCCTAGAATACGCAAGTTTTGAGGTTTTCTGAGAACTGATGTTGTTCTATAACTGCTGTAGAACTCTTTTGAACACATTCTTCAAAATAATGTGATATTGACGAATTCTTTGTTCAAGTAGATCCCATAAATATTCTGGAGGACTGTTTTGCGACATTATAAAGTAATCATAACCTCACAATATCCTATGTTTGCTTGGAGTCATTATCGTGCATAAAGTAGTATTCATCACCTAATCCAAATTTTTCAGCACTTGATTTTAAATTCCGCTTTTGGTAGTCATATCAGTTCATGGCATATACGATGAACTCTAATTTTCTTACACCACTACTTACCATACACCCATAGACCATTACTTCACCACCACCGAGTATTCGATTTTTTTTTATTCAATGCTTTGCCTGATTTTCTCCAGACGATTTTCTGGCCTTTTATTCCAAAAATACAAAATTTACTTCTCATTCGAAAAAATGACTTTCTACTAGAATTCGGCAACTGACTCTTGAAATAAAGTTCTTCTTGCGTGCGATATGCCCGTGAATCCCGGCTTTTTCAGTATTTTTCAAGTAGTATCGGCACAAATTGTTCTTACTAAATAAACTTGAGTTCGATGCTTTTAGTGATTTGTCCTGCTGTTACTCGAGGATCTTGGGGTCAACATAGAGGAATGACTGGAATGTGGTTTTGAGGTGTTAATACCTGTCTTTTCAAAACTTTACACCGCCCATTGCAAAGATGAAGCCTTTGTAGTGTATTATTTTCAAACTCCGAGATCGTACTTCAAGTGTCTTTATTACTTAAAGGTTGCTTACGTTTTAATTTAATTTTAGAGATAAATAAAATATTTTATGTTCAGAGGATTTGTTATTTATTTGTTATTTGTTTGAATTAAAAAGATAAAAATGATAAAATGTATAAAGGAAGAGTTAAAAAGGTAATTTCAGCGTCCATCGTAGTAGGATAATTTTGTGAGTGTCTTTTATCGGAGACTCATTAGAAATTTATTTTATCAAGGACGCAAAAATACTTTGAATTTTATTAAAAATGAAAAGCAAACTATCAGAGTCATTTACAAGCACTTTGGAAAATTACACGAAACTTGATCAGGAACATTGAAAAATATTTGATTGTATGTGTCAATAGAAAAATTGTTGAAAGGGATTCCATTTAGAATTTTTCCCTAGTGAGAACGTAGATTTTTATGGTTTGTTATTGTCCTAAGCTTGTGGAAACGTAAAAAAATAATGAATAAAGAAATAATAATTTAAAAGGAATGTCTTTAATAAATAATTTTAAATAAATATAAAATCAGAATAATTAAAACTAAATATTAATATAAAAATATAATTAATTATTAAAAGTGCTTCAAAAATAAAATAAAGGGTTTTAAAATAAATCTTCGAAGATATAACGAAGAGGAAATAAATAAAGTTTAGAAGAATGCAAAACGAAGACCATTTTTTTTAAGAAGATTCTAAAATAAAGTTTTTACTAAGAAGAATAAATAAACCCGCATTCTTCACCTTCTCACAATATTGCCAATTTCCCGAAAACTTTTCCCTTTTTTCGTAATTCTATAATGCGGTACGCTCGCATACACCAATTTCTTGCCTTTTCGACTGAGGTGTAATTTTCGCATATGTTACATTAACTGCACTATTATAGGACCTACTAGTTTAATTAAAAGATTTGAATGAACAAATATTCTCCTGAAATTTTGACTACATTTTGGGAAATTTTGGAAGTATACCCAGACTTTTTCTACTGAATTTTCGTGACATTTTTTGCTTCTGATTTTTTTTCTATATTTTTATTTGCTCGAAATATATTTTGTTAACATTTCCCAAAATCTAAATGTACAAAGAATGTATGGACAATAAATCTCAATACAGAACAAACAACTAGCGTGGAGTTATCTGAAATGTAGGTCAGATTGTTTGATGTACGCAGACTTTTTCTAGCTAGTGCATATATATTTAAAAAAAAAATAATGTTCATACCAGGCCTATTATTTATGTTTGCGAAATAAAATTTCACAGACAAATTGCCCCTATTTTCTTAGTACACTTGACATTAAGTTGATGAATAATGATAAAAGGCGCTACTGTTCAGATTCTTTTAAGTAGAATTGATGTACGAATTTTAAGTTAAATTAACACTACAAACCAAATTACATTAGTACATACTAACATTTCGCTTATTTCATGTGGATACATTATTATTTCTTTGGAATCCAGTGTTGTGAAGGTTTGAAAGAAAAATTTCCAGCACTTGTGCAAGATATTCTCAATGTTTTGATATTTTCTTTGAGAACTACACTGCATCTCAGGCACCTCTATTGAAGCTGGAGAAATCCAAAGCTAGAATCCAAGTGTACAATAACATGTTGAGCAGAAATGAGAATATCTTTTGTAAGAATAATTAAAAGTGAACACTGATGACAGTTGAGGTGCAAGGAGATCTGGAAAAATACAGCAAAGTTACCTGATATTGAAAATGCTTCTATAAACAGCGAATTTTGACTGTATATAATAATTAATAAGAACCTTCTCTCCGAACTTTGTCTTGAAGAAATATTTGCAGGAACTATAAAGGAGAATACAGATACGAAAAACCAGAGTGAATATAAATATGTATATGATGTGAAGGAAAAAGGAAACGAAGGAATATGAATAGAAACACTGGTGGACGCTACTAACGTTTGCGGAAGCTGGAAATTTGAAAAAATGGAGCAGACTAAATAAATATAACAATTTCGAAATTTGAATATCAAACATAAGATCGATGGATCTAATTGCGATTTATTCCACGGGCACTTGAGGATTTTCGATTTTTCCAAAATAAATATTATAGGATTAATGAATTTAAAGCACAGTAAGAAAGAGTTGTTTTACTTGCTTGGATTTGCAGCGACCCTAATGGAAATGGAAACTGAGACAATAAAAAAAATAACGAGATCCAAAAGTAATATATAAAACTTTAACTGGGGACTAAACGTGTTTAAAAATAATTAGAGTTAGTAAATCCTCGATAACAAATAAAATAAGAAAAAGAAAAATAGAAAAAGAGGTTTTATGAAATTAGAAAGCAGAGAAAAAATAGAGAGGAAGAGAAAACATTTTGACAACAACTTGTACAGAGCATTAGTATCTAGTAGACTCTGGATTGTAATTAGGTCTTAGCTTCCAGGACTTGACGTGGATGGCCGGCGTTCACGGGGAAAGTTTTATGGAATTCTCATGGATTGTGGGCATTCGCGGGGAGTTGTTAATTTCAGGAGGTTTCACGGAATTGTTTGTGGTTTGCTGGAGTTCGCCGGAGATTCGCGGTGCTTCTTAAGCTTCGCGGGATTTTGAAAGATTCTGATGGAGTGAAAATGTTCCCATTGATTCCATAACTTCGCCCAATTTCGGCCGATTCATACCTATATACCCTGGCACTCTTCGTTGATTTCACAAAATTGAAGTTGCATTTAATAACTACATCATCAGGCCTGTTTCGGATTGCGGAGGAACGAACATGTGACAGCATTTATAACCTTAATCAAAATGAAAAATTTCCAACAAGTCCCCTCTAAAAATTCAATCGAAGTCCTTAACACTTGGCTACTATTAGAGAATTAACAACTTTAAAATTTATAGAATTAAGGAAATCATTGAAATGTTCTCTATAGCTTTACCTTGTGATAGCATGTTAATATGACATTAAAAAAATAAGTACAACTATATTGAGTTAAGGGGTCGAAAAAAGTATCTAAATCCAAAACTGTTGGAGGTTTATATACACAAAGTAAGTAAGAATTTTGTATTCCGAGCTTGAACCTCGAGAAAAAGAATTCAGGATCAGGGATGTTGGACGTACTATCTGCACAAATCATACCAGACATCAGCAGCAGCAACAAGTGGATGCGCAACAGAAAGACAGATCCGAAGACATTCCCCCATTAAAAAGTAAATTAACTCACAAAATAAGTTCAAAAAAAAAACATAATATCAAATAATTCCTTAACTAAAAAGTACATAAAAAAATTGAAATCCAAAGTGTGGCAATTGAAATTAAGTCACAAAATTTGTACCATTAGCGAAACTCCGCGAGATGATCACGATGATACGCATGAAGGAAACAACATTAATTGGTTGAAGTACTAGGCCCCAAGGCATACAGCTGCTCAGAAGAGGCCACTCTGATACTGCTCTCAACACCAGGGCATCGAACGTACACAAAACCATTGTGGGTAAAAACTGATAATAGCTTGCCATCATGTTTTAGTTACATGGCATTACGAAAAATTTCCCATGATATCGCAGAGAGACTTTCGTAAATAAAAATGCTGGTGTTACTAGACAGCCCAATGCCAATAAACCTTGGTTTTCTTTTTGGAATTTGGTTTTTGGGTATTTTTCTATTTAAGACCCTATCTACGCTTGATTCTTTTATATCCCACCTTTCCCACAATATGGGAGAATTCCCAAAATTTCCCAACACTAACCGTGAAAAAGAATACGGCTGAGAATCAGATGATCCTCAATATAATATCCAACGAGAAAACGCCACTCGGTTTTCATTATCATTCCGCTCAAGTCCTTGCACCACCGCATGATGATATGGATGAAGTCTTTCGTATTGTAGAATCCTTCCAACTTGTTTCAACTCGATTGGCTATTTCTCTAACACTCATCTAAGGATTAAGCTCTATAGAGCAATTTGTTCAACAATCCTACGTTCGTGTAAAAAGTTGGTATATCTTCCGTTCTCAGTCTCCAGTCTTTTCAAGTCGTCGGTAAAAAGTCGGGAAATCCGTGGGTTAGGAATTCTTTTGGACGGACATCACCTTCTATATTTTTTTTCCTAATAAAATTAAACACTTTTTAAAAATATGTACTGTTTGGCGTTATTGTCACTAACTGTATACAGATGACTAATGCTGATATTTAAATACGATGTGTCACTATCTCCCCTTCTCGTTTGTTTACAATTGGACTTATAGCAGTGCCGGGGTAATTTTGGGAATCCTTCCATATTGACGGAAATTTGTAATATGATCCCCTCATAGGTGCAAAAAAAATGTATTATGTGTACCCACGCCAGTAGTCGAGCGGGCTGAGGTGCACGTGCACAGTTTTTTCCCGTGTTGCCGTGGGTTCGAATCCCGCACTGGACATGTCGATTTATCTGGGTACCAGTGGTTGAGGCAATTCTACTGGAAAGAATTGTACTTGTGAAGCCATTGGAATGTTGCACAATAATAATTTTATGGTAAAAATTGTGTCTCACTTGCAACATTTGTTAGGTTAAAATTTCCCAATCTTCGTTTTCCTAATTCTCTTCCGCCTAAGCTGTGCTGTGTGCATTATAAGCTTGTCCCTTGAGCTTTAGGCGATACCTTAAGAAAAAAGGGTAAAAAATGTTGCATGGCTTCACAACGGTTGCATTTAGAGAGGTATTTATGTAGCATACAATTTTAAAGGTAAAGTTTCAAGGAATACAAAACTTTACTAAAAGATGTAGTATATGTCAATAGGGCATTTTCGGGAAAAATTTACAAAAGATTTGAAGAAAATGTTTGAAATGTTATAACTGTTGATGGGAAGAGGAGAGATGACTGGAGACTCAATAGAACGGGCAAAGGATTGTCTATGACACCATAACAGGCTTTATAGTGGGTATATTAAAACGCTATACGGTGTTAAATGAAGAAGTACCCAAAGACATAAATTCCTTCCACCCCCTATTCCTAACCAAGTATTACTTGTTTCTGCAGTTAACCACAATTAACCACAAAACGGAAATTCCCACGGCGTCAATCCTTCCATCATAAATTTTGGAGCATTGATTGTCTCAAATCGGCCTACCCACGTCGGTGGCCGAAAGGGCTGAGGGCACGTTTGCACATTTCTTCTCCTATTGGCGTAGGTTCAAATCCTGGTTGAGGTAATTCTACTGACAAGAATTGTACTTGAGAAGCCATTGGGATGCTGCACAGTAATAATTTCTTATCAAAAATTCTGGCTCCTTTGCAACATTTGTTAGGTTAAAATTTCCCAATCTTCCTTTCCCTCATTTCCCACCGCCTAAGTTATACTGTGTGCATCATAAAGTTGTCCCCTGAGCTTGGGTAATACCTAAAAAAAAACACCTATATTGTTGGTGCCTTTATTGCCGCATCGACTCTATCTAGTAACTTCTTTAGATTGTCTCTTTGAAGAAATAGCTCATTGTGTTCAATTACTTTTCACTTCATTCCAATTTTTGATAAATCGAAACGAATTTCTTTGATTCCTCACTAAAGGGTGTTACGGACACAGACAGCCATATATAACGAAATTCCTATTCCACGAATCCGTGGAATGGAATCGCTAATCGTTAATAATCTCAATCTTTTATCACCAGAATTCTTGGGTGACTTTCATCCATTAGTACAAACGTATTCAGCTCAGCACTTCGAATTAAGACATTCATCAGACCCCATCCATTGCTTTTATCTTTCAATGTAAGAATATCTTCCTGATGAGTTGCGTGACCTCAAGTCGTTACATTTACAACAGATATTCAGGAGATATTGTTTTTTTTTTTTGTTGTTGCCGTGGTTGTTCACTTACCTTCATTTACCGAGGAAGCGATGTTGCTTAAAATGTGATAATTATTTTTACATTAAAAAATCATCTTAAACAATGCAAGGGGGTAATTTATAACCGTTTGCGTCTTCTTGTTTTTAGCACTATGTGATTATAGGTGAAGAAGAAACGCGCCCCTCAACCAGTTACACTGCAAGCCAAACCATAAGTGTAAATCGCTGGTGGGTTGAGAGTTTTTGTCTGATTTCAAGCAGAAAATTAATTTTAATTAGATTCACTGATAATTTTTTAAAGAGGAAATATCTGCTGACTGGTTTAATTGTTCCTTTTACAAAATGTGATGCAAAGTACCCACTTGTTCACGGATGGACTGGCTAAATTGTTAAGCCGATTTGTGTCACCCTGAAGAAGAACAAAAAATTAGAAATCATATCAGAATTGCCTATGGCCTTAGTATTCTTTCAATTGGACGGATTTTTGCTGCATGAAAGTGCAGATGGCAAATATTTTCGGTAGTTTCATTTCGTGGGTCTACTTGGAGTACTTTTAATTCCATCCCCGAACAACCCGTATACTGAGAACAAAACACTTTTGTTCTGCACTGAATTGAAAGAGTAACAATTAACATTTAGTTGGACATTGACATTGTTAGACTGTTGCAGCCGTCCCAAATCCCAATCCTTAAAACTCATTCACCCCGTGGAGAAGACAACTTTTAAATTCTCTGAAATCATTACCAACCCTATGGAATAATTTTCATTGTTACTGATTCGTGGCATAAGAAACGAACAGTACGCTGCGGAAGAGAGGGAGGAACGGGGTGACACATGAGAATCAAGAAAGTAAATTTGAACTATACCACTTGAAAATTATTGTAATTGTCCCGTCCATTTAAGGCAGATAAGTGAATAATGCTGGTGGCTCTAAAGACTGCTTAACTGATTGTTGAGCAAATTAAGTGCAACAGGGGTTGGTGAGCAGGAGTCAGATGATTAGATTGTTACATAGATGAGATATTTTTATTCTTGTGTTGTTGTCCATTTAGGAAAGATTAAGAGGAGCTCTCATGCGCCATAGTAATATATAATTAACAAAGACCGATTATTAAAAAGCGGGCCGGTGGAATCAGACGAGTGAATTTTGTATCGCACGATTGTAAAAATCCACCCATAAATTTTAATAGAATATCCACAGACAAAGAATGGGCTGAGGAAAAAAAAACCCACACAAAATTTATATTCCAAAGATGAAAAACAGGAAAAACACAAGAAAAAACAAGAGAGGGCCACTCCAGGAATTAAATAAATCGATTTAACACCTCATACCTTTGTGCCGTGTACTTTAGAACAGTGGTGTATCTGAGAGATAGATAAGTTCTGGTGGTGGAAACAGGGTGACAAGGGGGAAGGGGGTACAACAACAGCATCCGACTGGTTGCAAATAAAATGCATCCAAGAACTTCCAATGAATGACGAAATGGGACAAAAGAAGAGCAAGCCAACGGCAAGGATATATATATATATATATGATTTTATAACGCGACTCCAGTCCATCGATATACGTGGACTAGATGAAAAGGAAGCTGATGTAACAGAGGGGTGGCGGATCAGATGGATGGTGATGGAGAACAAAATATATATATATATTTTTTTCTTCCTCTCGGAAAACAAATAAATTCAATTTAACACCATATACGGATGTTAAAGTCGTCCGTTTACTGCGGTCTTATATCTGTTGGCGGTTTTGTGCGTTCCCCTCACCTACTATTTTGTTTGTTTAACAGGGGGAGAGAAACCTACAACCATTTATCATATCCACATTTATTTATAAAAATTTTCAAAATAAATGCCGAGATCTTGATATCGATGTGAACAAGCTGGCAAAATTGCAAAATAGCCATTGCGCTTTCCTCATGTATATTTGGGTGGATGGAGTGTTCTTGCTGTTGGTGCTGCTGTTGCTGTTGTGGCGGCGGTGGCGGCGGATGGCGGTTGAACTGTGAGATACTCACTCAGATACTTGCGGTGTTACATTGTTGTGTTCGAAGGTGTTATAACTCGAACTCTTGGAACCTTTTTGTTATTTTCTTATTTTACTGATTTATTTGGGTTTTGTTTGTTTAAAATATGTAGCGAGGGCGTTTAAAATTGTAATAAAATCTTGTTTCACGGTCCAAAACCTTCTTTCTCTAACAAGCAATGATTTAAAGTGGTATAATTTGTGGGTATAACCATCATAAAATGACTACATTATTGCTTAATATTCTCTAATGAAAAAATGGAGATTTAATGGAATTTCTTTACACACTTTCTTACTAATA
The DNA here is from genome assembly GCA_006980735.1 of Dasypogon diadema. Classification (NCBI taxonomy): domain Eukaryota; kingdom Metazoa; phylum Arthropoda; class Insecta; order Diptera; family Asilidae; genus Dasypogon; species Dasypogon diadema. The sequence continues at coordinate 22,732 of QYTT01082269.1, forward strand.
CTGGAAAATTTCTGACATATTCAATATTTTTTAAAAATGCCGTCACAATCAAAAAACTCGGCGAAAATAACGTGAATTTTCACTTATCCATTTAAATCGACTAAAAGTCAGGCTCAGTTCGTGAATACGAAATACCAGGTTATCTTCTGCGCCTCTGAGATGAAGATATTGCTCCAAATGACCTTGAAACTTACGACAGTCTTTCACATTCAAATTTATTGGCCACCTGATCTTAATAATAAATAATATATTTTCGTATTTAGCTAAAGTCTTTAAGGACCTAAAAATTCTCTAATAAATGTAATATAGTAACATCTATTGATTGGCATTATTTTTGCAGTACTCACAATATCATAGAACAGATTGAAATACTTCAACGGTGTTATTGTCAATCTATATAAGAATTTGCTCCTGAACATATGTTTGATTGGCAAGCATTACTCACCATGGATAAATAACACAATTAATCATTCACTATAGAGTGTTATTTTGTCTATAGTTACTGAAAGAGACATGAAATGTGATTGTACACACTTTGCATTGGCACAATCGGCCAATGCCCCATTCGCTTCAGCGACACACCATTTGCATCACGAATTGTTTAATGGTGCTGTAGAGAATTATCCGTAGAGAATTTGTGGGAAAAAGTTTTCCAAATGGCTTTTGGCATCTCGTTTATTGATTCCGGGTGACGTCGAATGGCGAGTTCATAGTAAATTGTCAAATCATTTATGAATTTTTAAAATTCTTCACCTCAGACGATCGTGTGAATTTTCTGAGGATATTATATGCAAAAATACCTTGTCAAAACATTTACAATCTTCTCGGGTGTTCCACAAGGTTCAAAACTGGGTCTCTTCCTTTTTATGTTGTACATGAATGATATCGTACTCATTATGTGTGCTGATGATATTCAAATATATTTTTCAACCTCTCTAGATAACGCAGGCAGTTCGGTATGGCAATATCACGAATAATTTTGAACCTTGTCGGCATTCAATTTTGTGGATCCACAGCAATCATTCGAAATTGAAATTAACAACGCCAGTAATTTCCAGGTAAACAAGGAGCTCACAGAAAGTAATGCTTTTCGGGTATACTTCTTACTTCAGCCCAGCAATGTAGAATGTTGTAGTTCAACAGTGTATTTAACAAATCTAGGCAGGAATCTTGAATATTCTGATAATTTGGACTTTGTGGAAGGAAGCTGCAAGAACAGCCGAGAATATGGAAAACCTCATATGAATTGGTTTTACCATATTTAAAGGAAGACTTCTGTGGAAAGATGTGCTCCAAAACGGGGCAAATTAGACATTGGTCCTTATACGATTAGCTTGTATTGCTTTTTAGGTCTGTAAGAGAACCTTTGGAAAGTGGATCTGGAGCCCACCAACCAAGGCTGGTCTTATGTCTTATGGATGTATACAGCTGCCATATGCCCACTTCTCAAGTGGCCTGCCATGAAAAAGCTTTGAAATCGAATTAATCAGGATCGAGTGTAAATAGAGAGGCCTTGAACCTCCTATTGTAGCTTCTTCCTATCGACCTTTACACTGAAAGACTTGCGTTATGCAGTGAAGTGAGACTGAGGTAGTCCACATGTTGAATTGAAAAAGCTTATGGTCGTAGCAACATCCTCAGTCTACCAACCACCGACTGACTACGTCAATCCTAAGCTGAATTTTGTTGTAGAATTTTTCTGTAAAAGATCCCACGACAGGGAAGTGGGTGAACGAACTGTCCAAGCATTGCACCTATTTTGATAGCTTACTCGCGCAGAGGGTACATATTCCTCTGAAGGTTGTCTCGTACTGTCCTTTACCAACCAACTCCTCCTTTAATCAGGCAAACCATATACGATCTCTTAAATAAGACCTACAGCGATATCGTGAGGTCACTAGCGTCTCGTGAAATATGCAGTAAAGGTCGGTTTACCCTGAAATGTATATCACCACACCTGCAAGGAGGGTGGCGAGGGTCAGATACCGTACCTTTGGCAGCTTTTTTCTTGGCCACGTTAAAATCTGGAGAATTCATTTACTTCCTGAACTGTACAGTAATGGTGTAGCCTTATATCCACTAGTGGGCCCCCCTTTGTACGAAACCAACTGTGACGGCATGTAATTGGTCTTCCTTGGACCCTGAATCTCCTTCCTTTCGCTTAGGTCGCCATTTTACGTATCTACTATGGTAATCTTGGCAGGGGTTTAGTAATCTAAATCTGCCAAATTTTTTGAAACTTATTTATATATTAGATGCCTTTAGCCCTTTAATCCTATTAAAAAATGTTACTTAAAATTCAGATTTCATACTAAGTCACCTATGGATCGAATCATAAAATCCAGCCTTAATTCGAATACGAAAAGTTAGCCCTCTCGATCTCAATTGCGGGTGTACACTTTCAATTGCCTACCACTGTTAATTTGCTTTGATTACATGGGAGCGTACACCAAACACCCGAAATTGTGTTGTGTCGGTCAACGAAGTTAATTAACGGAAATCTTAAATCAGTGTCAGCATGGATGTAAACCACCATTCAACACTCTCCCCCCCCTTCTTAATTTTTTCAAGCAAAATCGGCCACGCTGTATTCAAATTAACAAAAACTTTGTGTGTGACAAAAATCACTTAAATAAGGGAAGTCGTAAAAGGAGGACCCGACCAGCATTCGTTAGTATCCATCCCCTGCCTCCGTCCCGACCCGATTGCATTCAATCACAGTGCCATCAATTAAGCGGTCTAATTAATTGTAAAGATTTCGAAATCAAAGCCATCATCAGTAAAGTCTGTTTGGTTTTCTTTTGGTTTGCGGGCGTGTATATGCTTTTGCCGTAGCAGAAATCTCTCAACACCCCTAGAAGTGTGTGCCGTACCCTCTGTCTTAGATAGATTGCGTCCCGTCCCAGACTGTAACGAATTTCTTCAAATCCAAAACGACAAAGTTAATGTTCTTTTAATTATTTTTAATTGAGACCTTCAATTGTGTGCGCTCCAGTCTTGTCGGTGGAAAAAATGCAATCAAAGCAGCACAGACCAGACAATAAAAGAAAAGTAGAATTTTTTTTGTTTTTGCTCCTTCTTGTCTCATTCATGCATAGTCGTCTTGGTAGTGAAGCTTTTCCAGTTCCCCCCGCTGCCATGCACCGATCTACAGTAATCAACAGTCACTCCTCATTGCGGATTCTTAATGCTAGTAGCGGGCTGTTGAGAGAAACCTTTAATTTCTTTGATTCTTGTGTATGTTTTTTTTTTTGAAAGCACACTGTGTGACACAGTGGTCTATAGTTGACAATTGTCACGAAAATCAGGGTATACTAATTGATTGGTGGCCATTCCGAATGAGATCTAGGGGACAAAGATGATGATAATGACGGCGGCGATGTTAATGCTGATGGTGGAAGAATGATGGACGGATATGCTTGCTTTATGGTAATCAGCGAGCATCGGACCTTAGCTAATTCATTTTGGACTTGTTGCAGTTTCATTTGACTAGCATTTTAACGCTATACTTTCTGGACGCAATTAAAATCCATTAGAAGGTTCATCCCCAGGTCTTACGTAACACGTTTTCATTTCGTAGTGCTATTAGAGTTAGATAGGGAGAATAAAAGTTGGCTATTTGGGCTATAGACCTCATTCTTACATTCATTTGATTTTAAATGAATGAAAATTCTAGTCTTAGTTACTTACTTTAAATTCTAGATTGCATAGGGTACTTACATTATTTATATAAATGTAGCAGCAGGTGTTCCAGTATTTTCGTGTTTGAAAACTAGGAAATTATTAACCACCTAATCGGGGGACATCGGCCACCTGAGGATTATAAAAATTCAGTAGTTTAGAAATTAGTTCATTGTTTGTGACTTCGCGGCTATGGTGGTATTATTTAAACTGTCTAAATGAATGTAGTCTTCTGTCTAAACAGAAGATGATATCCTCTTGTTTCGAAGACAAAAGGATAAAAATGGCTCGGAGCGTGGCCATTACGTGTAGGGACTGATCTGCAGGGAACAATGCCCATTAAATTAGCGATAAAAGAGTGTTAAACAAGCAACAGTGCGTCGGTGTTGTAGAAATAATCGCATCGTCTTCAATGAGTTTAAATCCAGTACTCCTGCCCAAATGTGTGAATTAAATTCAAGTCTGGGTTTGATATGCGCCTTGTATATGAGTGCTAGGTCAGATGAGGCAAAGTACTTCTTGTATCGATGCAGGAAGCCTAGGGACTTCATCGGATACTTTTGATCTTGTGATCCGCCCAACTAAGATTGTGAGATACCTGAAACCCTAAGATTTTCAAGTTAAGGGAATTTGAAATGCTCATCCCATGGACAAAGAGGTGTGGAGGCGTTTTCTCTTGAGAGAAAATTGATAGTTTTGAGTTTTGGATGCATTAAAATCGATGCGATTTGCTCTGCCTTGGATGAGAATTTTAGTAATGTCGTAGTTAAGCGATCCAATCATACGTTCTCGATTATTATCAGTAAACCTATCAGGAGAGTTAGTGACTTATTCAAATAAATACGCCAAATCAAGAAAGTCGTAAGTACTTTATAGACATCGCGTGCAGAACTGAAGCGGCCTTTGAATTGTGTTACACACAGAGGAAGCAGGTGGGGGTTGCGTGGTAAGGAGTGTGTGTATAGATCCCCATTATAGATGAAGGATGGTATGAAAAAAAAGATGAAATTATTTCTGACGATCTTAGCAAGCGACCAGAAACCTTTGCTGCCTCTAGGGTATGGTCCTTATCCATGTTCTATTGTTCTGGTTGAGTGCGAACCTGACATTGTTAAAGATGGAGGTTCAGCATAGATCTGTCTTTTGTCCGGGCACTTGTTCACCTTATAGGCCCGAAATGCTGCTTCCTTTTCTTTCATAGCTCTCTGTACACCAAGAGCTGTTATTTCATTTAAGACTTTTATAACTATGAGAGATAAAGATGTGCATCCCGAACCAGCTCAGCAGTTTCATATAGTATTTAGGCAATTTACTTTGAAGAATTACTTGTGTAGTTCTACTACATTACAAATAATTTCATGTCTCATTTGAGCCAAAAATTGTATATTGTAATTCATTATAGCTTTACTTTCCATTGGTATTAATATTTAATAAATTCCTATAATCTGCCACATTTCTATAGATAGATGAAAACGCTCATAAGTAAAACCAATATACAGTAAACTTATTGACACAGTAAACTTATTGAAAATTATGCAGTAGTCTCTGTCATGAATAACATACCAAAACCTTTAAATACCAGATGAATCTAAACTCAGACTTCTTATGGAAAAGTTAATTATTGCACAACAACATTGGTTCGTATCATGTAGATCCACTTCGACAAACCTAAGGTTATTTACAAACTATTGTATCTCAGCAATTGAAGGCGGAGCACATGTCAATGTTATCTTTATTTATTTTGTAAAAGCCTTCGGCAGAGTCCAGATCTCCATTTTCAATAACAATGGAGATTTATTTATCTTTATTAAGTTGGTTTTATTATTATCTTACCTCTTATCTTATTATTTTATTTCCTGGGTCATAAAAAATTTGTCAACATTGTCGAGGGAAATTCAGGTCAACTCAAATGTCCCATAAGGTGCTCATTGTGCTCCTTCACTTTTCTTATTATTTATCAATGATATTGGTGAGATATTTTTTCCATTAAATTTTTACTATTTGCAAACGGGTTGATTCTCTATTTCACAGTAGAATGGAAGAATGACTGTGTACAAATTCAGAGAGATTTTAATAATATGGTGACTTGGAGTAAGTCTGCTGTTCTAAATATAAATCTAAGAATCTGACGTGGTTGAATTATGTCTCTTTAGAAATTGTTTTTAAATACGAAGACATTGAAACTTTTCTGGACACGAAATTAACATTTTCGCTTCATACTGAATTCACAATAACTAAAGCCACGGAAATAATCAGATTCATCAAAGAAAATGTGACTGATTTCAATGGTCTTTTCACTACGAATTGCAATACTTTTTTCTAGACAAATCTATCAGAATATGTAGTAGCTGTGTGGTTACCAAAGACTTTAATCTATTAAAAAATCCTTCACCAGCTTAAAGTCAACATGTGATTTCGTCAGATTTCAAAATATTAAATACCTACTCTTACGAAAACGCAAGCTGGTCACACTCTCTGCTTTATTTGTTGAATTTTTTGCAAGCCTGCGATATGATGTGTAAATGTCATTGATTAAAAGGATGTAATCATCTGAGCAGCCCTGAGTATTCCTTTCCAAGGGATCACTAATTTCAGTAGAACACTCATTACTGGTCAGAATAAATAAATTGTAGCTCGAAAAGGAATCCATACAGTTTTTGTTTATAGAATGTATTTTTCAAAGAATTCGGAAAGGTAAGATTGGATTCTGTTTTTAACATGCAGGGCAAATTCTTAAATTAATTAGATTATCTACCACTTTATGAATATATACTAAAAATACAAGATCTTTATCTAAATTCGTAGAGTGATTGATTACTTGAATTTAAATCAACATTAAAAAGCAAGCGGAATTAGTTAACTCTCTTTACATGATTGTTGTGTCCTTTGAAACGTTATATCACATCTACCCGCACACTCAATACTCCAAACTAGCAACAGTTCATTCTAAACGACTTCACTCGGGTATAAAATCTAATTGTGTCTAATAATTATACAGCGGGACGCAAAGTACAATTTTTGTCATATGTATAATTTTCTACCGATGAAAATTACCATAAAAGAAAATCAAAAAATAAAAATCTTAGTAGACGTCCATAGATACCTTCCTGTGGTTTATAATTTTACCTGTTTAAGTGCAGTCAAGTGGGTATCCATCTATGAGTTCCACATTATTCAGTCATGCAATGTCTTGCTGCAATTCTACACCGTATAAAAGTTCGTTTGGAAAAAGATGTAATCAACATTTTATGTGGGGGAGGAGATATTCAATGAAAACAATCTAGATTCACAGTAATTAGCAAGTTAACAAAGCTAAACTTTAGCGGCTTGCTTTGGACGTATACCACAGCAATGTAATGACAGTGGTTAACCTAATAAAAAGCAGGAAGATGAGAGACAGCAAAATGCCTCTAGGTATTGTTCGTTACGTTTGGGACGTAGTGTTGAGGAAAGCGTATCAAACTAGGATGCATGAGTGTAACTTTTAAATCAGATCAGAGACAAGTGCATAGAAAAAAACAGTCTTTAAAGGGATATGAATTGCGCTTGAGAAACCTTTGTTATATGATATGACAAAACCTTTTAATGATCCTTCGAACCGGATATGTTGTGCGAATTACAAATGCTACAGAGATCTGGTTCCATTCAATCATCGGGTTTAACTTGAGCTCCTAGAGAACTCAACCATCTTATTTAATTATTATTAATCGTTCAGGATGCTTTTGGCGCATATTTGGCTGAATATGCGTTGTCATCTACTACACTTATATCCTTAATTCCATCTTCCT
>QYTT01082270.1:0-24996 GCA_006980735.1 Dasypogon diadema
CATTATAAGACCATTTGTGAAATAGTGAATGCGGGAATCATTGAACAAAAATTGCTTCTACTGCTATTTATCACTCGTATATATGGAGCCAACCATTAAATGCAATAAACAATAACATTAAGGAGTGTAGTAAATTTCGAAGTCAAAGCTCACATATACTTAAAAACATGTGCCTACATTCAATGGTGTGATATATAATATTTTTCCGGATAAACAATTGAATATTTTCCTTCTAGTCTAGGGAACGGTAAGAGTAAATCTAGGGGAGTGGTCTAGGCCTTGAAGGTCGGCCAACCCTCGAGCGCAAGGGAGATCACAAGGATCCACCCCCAAAAATAAAAGCCTGCTTGACCTGATTGGCCCCACACTAACAGAACTAGCAGGCAAACTATTCCATTTACAAAGGGCCTGAACAGAATAAGAACGTTCACCGCATTGTGAATTATGTCTTTGATATCTTTAAGCAATAGCTTGGTTTTAATTTTGCGTCGATTCATGACAATTGATGAAACATGGATGCATTATTACACACCGGAGTCCAATAGACAATAGAATGGTTACAAGCGGTGAATGTCGACCGAAGTGCCTAAAGTCACAAAGTTCGGCCTGCAAGGTTACAGCCAGTATTTTTTCGGATTCGCATGGCATAATATTCATCGATTATTTAGAGAAAGGAAGGACTGGCGAGTACTATATTACATTAATGGACAAATTGGACGAGGAGTTCAAGAAAAAACGATCTTCAATATCCGCATTTGAAAAAAATCTTTCATCATGACAATGCACCGGCGCACTAATCTATAAAAGCGATGGTGAAATTGGATTCTTTTGGTTACCAATTACTTCCGTACCCTCTGTATTCTACAGATACGGCCCCCAGCGACTACTATTTGTTTTCTAATTTGAAAAGTTGGCTCGAGGGAGAGATTCTACACCAATGAGGAAATCATATGGGAGGCGGAGACCTATTTTGCAAACTTTAACAATTCCTATTATTCCAACGGTCTCAAAATATTAGAAGAGCGTTGGAAGAAGTGCATTTCGCTTCAAGGAATAAAAATGATTTTACATGCAAAAATTGTTTTTTCATTGGTGGGCCACGAACTTTTCACCCCATGTAATAGTTCTGAAACCCTGCGCCCGTTTTCACCTGTCCAGATCTACTTCAGCAATGATATTTCAGGAATTATTACCATACAGTTGTTGTATGTTGTCGACCAACTCTCGACAAAGTAACTGATCCTTCTCCCGCTTTGATGTTGTTGTTATTTCCGTGGGAAAAGAATTTCTTATTTGGTGAATGGGACCCACTACCTAGATCTCAAAAGTGGTGGCATCTCATTATCCTAGCGATATGGTCTTCTTGTAACCATCAAATGTGCATATATATTTGTAAGCCACTGTATATCGAACCAGTGAAAAGACTTTTAAAAATAAACAATTCTTATAATATATAGATGAACTTAATTTCAGTGGGTCGGTTAAATGATGTCTCCAGTTCTCCTCATGAAAAATTAATTTCATTAGACCATACGTGCTAGCTCAGGCAGTAAACCACATAATCAAAGACAAACATCAGAGCGTAGAGCGTAAGGACGTCCCTGTACCTGTACTACGCGATGTCATTATAATTTAATTATAAAGCAGCAGTTGAGAAGTGATGATAGGTGAGGTTACGGGAACTAATTAAATGGAAATTTCGTAAACAGAGCCTTAAATAGCCCCCTTCACGGCATTTAACACTTTAATTACGGTCGACATTGCACACCTTACGTAGGCTACCTGTAGGTATCTACTTCGCAGAAGGCATTGCGTGCTACCTATGAAATGTTAATGGGCAACAAGATAAACTCCTGCTCCTACTATTCACACTACTTTCAAGTCGTTTATTGTTTTTCTTCCAACTTTTCCGTTGATTCGATGCGGCGAAGGCAGCCTGCAGAGCAGAGCAGAGGAGACTCCACACTGGCCAAACACGGGAAGATGCTATGTTTACAGAAACTGTTCGTACGTACGCGCGGCCATAAAATAATTTCAGTCAAGCATTTTGTCGAATTTGTAATTTTTTGGTGATTTGAAAGCGTTTTTGGGTTCGAGTGTTTGTTTTTGTATGGCCGGTGTTAACACAGTTATTAGGTAACTTTGATGCGCTTGTTTTCCTATGCAAAGAAAACATATTAAAATTTAGATTTTATTGGTTTTGGGCTTCAGTCTGCACCAGAAGTACTATGAGTTGTTTTTGTGAGAGGAATACGATTATGTACTTTGGGCCAAGCTACAGAAAATATTTGCAGAGACAACATACACAAAAATTTTGTTCAAACGAAATCTTCTTTGAATAGTTAATGGATATAGATAGTAAAATGTTTGGAAGAACGTTTGGATTAGCAATAATTCACCGATGGATTTTTTCTCGTTTTTCATTCGTTTGCATTCGTACACTATCACATATTTGAAATATGAATGAGATGATTATTAACTATAAATCAAAGCAAAACTTCCTGACACAGTAAAAATTCAAAATGAACTTGAAATGATTGTAATCAAGAAATACATTACCGAATTTATTATGTAATGCACGAATAATGGAAGATTTTTAGGGACGAATCTTTATTCAAATTATAGTGTCTTCGATTGTGATTAAAGGTTAGAAAAGATGGCAATCCATTCCTCTTTCACTTTTACAATTAACAACTCATATATCTATGTTTACATCGGACACAAATTGCCCGAATTTATGTATAACACACTCATGTAAAATGAGTAGATGCTTATGTAGAACAGATGTAAACTAACCAAAGATATCTATAGTAAAATATGTCAGGATTCGGCTATAGAAATGTACAGTGAGCCTAGTGTCAGCCGACACAGAGTTCCATTAAAATTCGCCTACACAAATGTAGAGAAAGATGGTTTGATAAACACTCATCAGAAATTTTTACTCGCAGTTAAAAATTCCCTAAAGTTATTTCAACGAAAGTAGTGTCGTCTGTCAACTAGACTCTATGGCAATTATCCAATAGGTACACGGGCATTTTTGTATAGCGAGACACAAACTTCCTCGAGTTGACTACAGGTCTACTCTGGACATTTGAGTAGGCAATTCATCGTGATCTCCTAACTTGAGTGGTGCATTTGGATTTGCATTTTTTTTGCGTTTTTGCATTTGTCTTTCGGTAAGTACACAATAAAATTTTTAATCCTATTTTAAAGAATAGAAATTTACAAGAAGAATTTTTATGAAAATTGGTACAGCTTCTTTTATAGCAGATTAAAAATTAAAAAAAAAAACACCGCAATTTTTAAAGGTCCCGATAACTCTTTTTCTATTCTTTGTGTGGATAAAAACGAATGCACGATTTATAGGATTATAGTCAAGATTTTCATTGACTTTTTATGCATCTTGCGGAGCATATAAACTTCTCGAAGATTTCTTGGACATTAGATAATTGTATAAATAATACACTGTTTATACTAAGCGGTCTGTTTTTTCCAATTTCAAATTTATCGCCTTTTTAGGAATACGAAAAACTGAACTTATAAATTCAAATTCAACGCATTCAACCAATCGCCTAGCTCTTGAAAGACGGTAATTAAAGACCCTTTTAGATCCGCTGCTATCGTATGGGTATGGTTTCATCAATATAAGGCAGGGGTTTCACTCTTCCTTCAAGTGGTAATTTCTGTGGGTCGAGTAATTGTAACTCAAGGAAGGTTGCGAATCCGGTAGCACCTCCGTCTGACACGCGACCATTGCAACCGACGGATACCATAATAAATTTATAATTAGCATCTACAAGACAAGACTATGTTGCCCTTTGTAATTGTGAAAGTAGCTGCCGGATTTGGGTGGTGCTTCGATTACAACATGTTTGCCGTCAACGGCTCCGATGCATCTAGGAAATTGCCACTTTTTCAGATAATCTTGACTTAAATGCTTCCAATCATTTGCAGACTCAGGCACCTGAAATAAAACATTTAATAAAATTAATGTAACAACGATGTAACTTGTCCCGAAATTATTATAGACATATGTTTAATTAATTTGGACATAGTAAAAACTTTTGTTTGATTATGAAAGACAGTGATAGAAGATTTTATCCAAGTAGGTTGTTGGAATTTCTTTTCTTTTTTATTTCGCAGAATATTTACGCATATTTATATTATTTTCATATTATTTTCGTTAAAATTAGTTTATATCGAGAAAACTTGGACCAGTAAGTGAAGTGTTAAATTTAAAAATCGAACTGAATAAAGAGAACTTTATAGTGAAATCGGGAGAAACTTTTAAATCCAGTAACCCTTTCATTTTTCTGGTATCGTACAGGAGTAATTTTAAAGAATGAAGGAATTCTGTGAATAAGTCCAGTGAAGCCTCATAAGGACACCAGTTTGGGGTGGAGATGCATGAGACTTGCACGTCTTTAACCCAGAGATTACGCACACCCTTTCTCTCCTGGAAATCCTGGGAATTTTGTATTGCTTGTAGTATGAGTTGATCATACTCGTGGTTCCTAAATACAAACTAGAGATGCATGACTTGATTGATTAAATTACCACTTTGTGAAATACAACCATCATTAGCTATATTAGATCCAACAGTCTAAGATAAGTACAGGATATTTTCTAATTCTATTGAATGTTTTTCAGGAGCACTTGAGTGGTACTAGGAAATGCAATAATCCTCGCTTGCGATGGTTTGGTGGCGTGTAAACTGATTGGATCACTATAGTGAACTATATAAACTGATTCTGGTAGTGTATTTTCAGAACAATGATGAATTGTATACTGAGTCCTGCAAACAAAATACTAAATGTTTCCTTAAACTAAAGTCACTATTAATAATTGCTTATAAGGTCAGAACCTAAAAGCTTTCAAAATTGATATAACTTTCTTATACGACAGGTTTCAAGGACCACATAAATAGAGAAAAGTACCAGTCAGTTCAAATAAAGTGGAGCCACTCGGTGATGGATTGCAAAATTGATTACCCAGAATTAACTCAGGTGTAAAACTGTCTTATTTTGAATAAATTATGAGGTGATTACCATCAGAAGTTATCCCACAGAACCCTTTTGCTAAGCAACTTTGAAAAAGAGTTCAGCTCTCATTTTTCTTTTTTCAGAAACTGTCGTTATTATTACCCCATCAAGTTTTCACTCGCATTTTATTTTACAGTCAGTTTGATAACCAAGAAGACGGGCGGGGGGCTGGCTAGTCCTTTTTTCTTGTTGAACAATTCCTATCTTGAAGAAGGGAGAACTGCAGTCTTTTGTAGGCGAGAAATATTATCATTTATTTCTTTTCTAGCCAGCCAGAAATTGATTTATACTCGTTCCATAGAGAAAGTTGCGAAGGGTTAAAAATGTGAAGAGTATGTAAAAATGAATCTTTATTACGAAACTAAGTCCATTATCTTGATTTATATGCTAACTTTCTTGGAACTCACCCCAGCTCGGGCGTATTTAAATGCGAAATAGCATGCTCCTTGTCAATTTAGCGATGAGAATTGGATGAGTCTGGTGATAACGTGCCGCTCCATCTTGTTGATGCCACGCCGCGGCCGGGCTGCCGGGCTGTTGCATACTTTAAGGAATTTCAGTGCTACGCTCACGTACTTGCCATTAATGACCCTTTAGCATGATAGGGTGTTAATCAGGAGGAAGGATTTACGTTTGACTACGTGTCAATTCTGTACACTTCATTGCAGGCATCACTTTTCGATGATTGCGTGCCTGGCGCGATGAGTCATTGTCTACCCTACGTGCATGAAGAAATCTTGCAGTAGATCTGAGGATCTGGAAACCGGTATTAGCTGTTAAGTGCTGGACACCTATATGGATAATGTCTGATAAAATCTGCTGCAATTTTGTTGTATATTACCGTCAAGAAAATCTTTCTTCTGGCTACTTTCGTACGCTAATTTTTCGAGACTTTAATCTCAATTTGTGGAATGTCGCTTAAGCAAGGTACCAATCAGCGCTAGCGCCACGGATCATCCTACTCACTTTAGCTAGACTGAAATTGATATCCGTATCTCGATACCTGTTACTTTTTTGCTGTGCATGCTGTTGCTGTATATGCTGGCCTGCATAGCATAATCGATCGACGCATGCTCTGTTGCTGATCTGATACTGGAGAAATACTATGTGGGTTAGCCGACAGGTTTCTTTTGAGCATAAACTAATAACTTTTGCGCGGTGCTGAGGCTCAGCGTTTTCTGTTGTAGTGCTTTTGAGAACTGCATAACACCACCGAAGAATGGTTAATCAGCTCGGCAAGGCTGCTATAATTTATTCAAGTGTGCACGACTTAAGACTAAGCAAACAAATGGTTTGAAAGATCTCGCTGAAGACGCCCTCGCGTTCCACTTTTGAGGCGTGTTGATTTTGCTTTAAATGTTGCGTACCTACTCATTAGCATTACAAATGAAGAATGTCAAGGAAATGTGTAATTTCACACGGCAACGTGCTGTTAGACTTGCTCTTGAATTGATGAACAACTGAGATATATTGGGAATTTTCGCGAAGCACATTACATGTGTTCACAGAAGCAGGAAGTCACAAAAGGTGTCTACAATGATTGATGGCTTTCTCTTTTATTGGTTCGTTAGTTCGTTGGACACTGGATTTATTCTCTTTTAGCTGACTGTTTTTTTACGGTGATCTCAAAGCTCAGATGATACCCTGTGATGCCAGGCACAGCCTTGGCAGGAAGGAGAATGGGGATGTGGAATAATAGCAGGTCCACTGTAAATATCAGTGCACATTCTGCTTAAACAACTGCAGCCTATAGTCGGCAGGGAAGACAGAAGATGGTAGTCTGTTCCACATTCGTATAGTTCGGCTCAAGAAGGACAAAATGACAAAAATGCTATGGGTGGAGGGCTGTTATTTTCTTTTCTATACAATCGACCGCTGGAATACTCTACGGCTATTGACAAGATGGTGCGAGGGGCAGGGTCATTCCATCAACCCGAATAAGACAGAATCATTAATCTCTGAATGAAAAAGGATATGGAACTTGGTTCACATGTCCTTCTTGAGGTGATAATTTCTACGGAGGCAAATACTTTGGTGTACACCTGGATTCGAGGCTGACTTGGAAACATAATATTAAAGAAAAAAATAAAAAGAGCGAAGGTGATGGTGCATCAATGTAGAAGAGCGTGTGGACTAAGGCTGGGTATTCGCTGAGGTCACCACACTGCTTATATGCAATGACGATCAGACGTATCCTAACATTTGCTGCGGTTACATACGCTTATGCCACCACAACCACAGCTGTGTGGAAAGCTCTCCTGCAACTGTGACTGCCCGATCTTTTTATGAAAAATTTTCTTGGGTTAGTGGAGGCATAGGGATCGAATGAACTAATAGGCCGACACTTTTCCACAATAGCGGTTATGGAGTTCCAAGGCCCTGGACCGTATCCTGCCTGGAAGGAAACCTAATGGACCTAATCAAGAAATGAGTCATAAAAGTCATTAGGAAAATATGACAATCTCGCAGTAAACTAGAGGACAACCCTATGATGCACACAGCGCAGTTTAGTCAGAGGGAAATTGGGGAAGAGGAAGATTGGGAAGTTAACCTGACAAATGTTGCAAGTGAACCACAATTTTATTGGGCCGAGCTTAATGTTCCAAAGTAGAACTTCTTTTATTTTTGTTTCGTTTTTTTTTCATCAAGTCAGTTATCAATGCCTTTGTATTGTGTTAGGGACTTTGGTGGTAATATATTAATACCCACTGAACTTTTAATTTAGATAAGAGGACTCAATTCTAGCAAAAAACCCTTTTCTTCGTTTAGATCCCATCCCCATTTCATTTCTCGTTTACTTAACTTCTCTTATTCTCATAAATCTTATCCTTGTAACTTACAGGTAGTAACTTCAAATATTCTGTAAAACCCCCATATTGAAGATCTATAAACACTTTTGAATTTTATATCAAGTTGTTTTATAAAGTGCCATCGCTTACAGTAACTCCTCCCTGATTGCTGTTAATGTGAAAATGAAAGCGATAAAAGTGAATAAGTGGTGATCAATGCCAATCGACAGAAGAACAGATTGCGGAAAATCCACAAAACTCTCATCCATCAAGGGCAGCTGTCAGCACTTAAATTTGCTACTTTATAAACTCAAATTCCAATTTAAACTAAATCTTCCACTTTCGAAGGTGAAAAGAAGCCAATAGTCGCCAAATGTCTGGCGTAAATTATCCACAAGTCTCGGAGCTGAAGATGATAAATGTTCCCCATCGGGCAACTGATGACCAAGCGTTCTCGAACCTCAGCCAGGAAAAAGGTAACGATGAGCGCTAGATATCCAAGGATATCGATGAAAATCATCTTCTAATGGCATGAGTCATCAGCTTGGATACGCCAAAGAAGTAGAGTAGATAAATCATCATGTTTCCGGGCAGAGCAAAACTTTTGACCCAGTTAAGCAAATCGTAGAAGTCTACTTTGGGATGATAATCGAACAGGGCACGTGGGTATTTGTTTAACACTTAACTTTTGAATGCTATTGTGAATTATTTTGGCAATTATCCCCCGTATAAGAAGGGTTGCATACATTATGATGAGCTTTTGAATTTTTAGATAAAATAATTAACTTCTGCCCTGTTATTACATCCAAATATTTGTATGCATGCTAATTTTAACTTTATACAGTAAAATGCAACTTAGAAATTTAAATATTCGCAGCAAAATGATTTTGTTAACACCTCAAGTGAGAGTTTTAATGATGTCACGAGGAACATTCTAACCAAAGGACTAAACTTCGCACCAACACCAACACACGTACCAGTTGAGGCAATACCCAGTAGGAAATGCCTTGTTCACTACTTCATTATTGAAGAGAAGTCATTGAAAGTTCATGAATTACTCTTTGATACATTATTTCTTCATTGATTCATTGATGAAAATGTAAGGATACAAATAACGTTTCATTTAACACGCTGAGTGCGGCAATTAGCACAAAAGTTTTCGTAAGAGAATTGCGTGTTAAAACGCATTTGTACTGAGAAGGCTTTTAAATGCCGATCCCTGGGAACCAGCGCCGCACTCAACGTGTTAAGTATTCTGTTTTACTGCCGTTCTACTTTGATCCTTTGTTCTCAGAAGCATTCTCTCATGATCAACCAGAAAACGTAAATTTCTGTAGTACCACACCTTTAGCATTACCTTGTTATTAATAGTCTTTGTTATCTTACCCTTTGCATTACTATGTCATTGATGCTACCGACTTCTGTTATTCTTCGATGAAATTATTTATTACCTAGTCCATCAATTGCTCGATTTCCTATTGAGAAGTTAAGAAACAAACAAACGCAAATTTGACTGATGCAATACCCTCTATCTCAGTATCCTCTAAGCTCCCCACTGATTTTGATGAGGTCTCAGCATCCTCCAAGCTCCCCACTAATTTTGATGAGTGTAAGTGGTTTGTTGTACTAATGAAGACTATCGCTTCTGTCTTGCCTACATTGAGAGTGAGATTAAGTTCCTCACACCCTCGCTCTCCACCACTAGGAGAGCATTTTACATGGATATCGGTGGTAGTGAACATGAATTCGCTCCTGTCCACTAACGCCACGTCATTCGACTAGCAAATGGTGTGAATGTTGTCCACGTATCTCACCACCAAGCTGCTAACCTCACCTTTTGCCAGGCGATTTTCAATTTCCCATACTGAAGGCACCTTCCATGTTCATCAGAATGGCCAAAGCAATGCCTCCCGTATTCGGCCCATTCAGATTTACCCGATCGCTCTTGGGAGGATCGAGAAAAACAGAAGCAAAACTCCGTAATATGTGGTCGGCTTATGCATCCCAATAACAGTTGTTCTAATCCTGGTCCACCCTTCTACTTTTAGGCAGTGAAACGCCTCCATGCGTTCCTGCAATCTCCGGATCACACTTTGGCGGAACAGGGGCTCCTGAAGCATGGCGACTCATATTCGCTGAAATTGATAAGACAGTGTTGCCAATGTTCAATAAGAAACGACATCAGGTCACAAGTTCAACATCTGGCACAGGGACCATACTGGTTATCTTGAATATGGAATCGTAAATTTAGCTCAAAAGTTCATTGTAAGCCGCTTATCTAAAACCACATGGGTTTGGTATTAAAATTAACAATTGAACAATCCATCGTTGAAGCATGTTAGTAAGTTTCTTCTATGACCAACCTTTCGAAATTCTGAACCACCTGCAGATTAGCTACATTTTAGCTTCTTTAACGAAATGGTAAACGAGAAGGCCACGGAATTGAATGACTTTGTAAAATTCAGATCAAGAACAACAAACATAGAAGGTCAACGAGATATTTCATCTTTTATATTTTCTATCTATTAGTTACTAACTTGGATAGTTTAGAAGTTTCCAACAATGAATTATCTGTCATTTCATGAATTGATGGTTAAATATCACCAAAAAAAGGCTGACTATTCTCTACCAGCATTACCACAGCACGTAGTATGTATGCTGTTCATGGCATAAACGATTCAACCACTGCACGAAACGAACTAGAAACCCCTCGAGAGCGGAACTAATTTTGTCACCCAATCGGCATTCACGAGCTGAAAGAATCCATCGCCATTTGCGAAATCATCCCATTTGCAGTTCACATCTGAGACAGATTCCTAATGACTTGAGAGCACTTACGTTCACTATGTCGAAAGATTTAATATAACGATTTTATGGTGCTGTGAATTAAATAGCTGCGAGTATCACGACACAGCTCCACGAGGATATATTCACAAAAAATCTGTCAATCAGACTAGGAACAAGATAACAAGAAATCGTTATTGCATTAGGCGTTAAGTAATGAGACATAAACGGGGGCAAATGGAATTTCGAACTTAAGACTTCGTTTGGCCCAGATTGGTGCTGGTAATTTGAGCCACTCGCATCAATGTCACTGTCGATCTTATTTCGTGCCACAGGCGAGGTAGGAGAGTGACACTTGTTACTGGCTTTTTGTAAACTGTTTGAACTCGCCGACATTCTGAACACTCCTCGTTCATTTTCTTCATTTTTTGTTCCTTTTTTTTTGTAGTTAAAACACTTGTGGGAACACTCGCGGTAAAAAGCTCCATTATAGCGAGGCCCTATGGAATTAAGGCAACTTTAACGGGATTACATTAATCCGGCATAAGATATGAATATCGTGTTGTGGTCTGGCCCGCGGATTTGTACTGAGTGTACACAAGAGGCTTGGATAACGAACCTGCACCACTGTGTTGAGCTTGGGTAAAATTAGTCTCTCGGTGCCTTCAATTCCTTCACAGTAAATCCAGTACACCAGGTATGCGGCAGTAATTAATTTTTCGTCTGAACTAAGCGCCATCACTTGCTCGTTAATGAGACTGGATTGCCCTTGAAATAACTCACGATTTCAATTGAATATGGCCACTAGTAATGTGCAGTGAACGTGGCTGGAGCATCTCAAGCAAAGTCTATGTTAAAGTGGGCACTAATACTTTCTGGATCTCTTTCTTAACTTAAACGATGTATTTAACTTTGTGCTTTTTTGGCAGATACCCAGTGCTACATTTTCTTTTAATCTCGTAAATATAATAACAATCAGACTTTTGGGGTGTATTTTGAATTTTAACGTTTGATACTTTAGTCTGGTGAACTGGTCTGGTACAAACAATCCATCGGGAAAATTTTCTAAGGTACAACGGCCTGATCTGCCTCTGAGATAACAGGAGTCCTATATTAAAAAGAGACTGCGCCCATGGAGCAATGCTACACCTTTTACCCCTAAACATCTTCTGCAAAAGTATAGCTACGAAAAGTTGTCTCATCTCAATCTGAAACGAAAAAATGTTTGAAAGCGCTTTCTTAACCCGTCGGCAAGTTCTTATATTTTTCCATCGATTTTGGTGTTCTTTTATCGATCAGGTCCTTCACAAAGTCTTTTCTAATGGCGGAAAATGGTTCTGGATCCTGGAAATCCATAGCCGACCCCTACTTTGCTAAGGCGTCAGCTTTTTCATCCTTTTCGAACCCTAGAGTGTTACCTCATTTTCTCAGGCACATCCATTAAGCTTTAGTACACATTCCATCGGTAGGGATGACTTCACCTCCGTAATCCAACATCTAACCACCGCTTGATTCCCAGCGCAATGAATATTTTATCTCTTAGCACCTGATCCTCCTTTCTTTAAGTAGTCTAATGCACGAACCAGAGATCTCCCGATCCTTCCCTGTAAGTAATCCGCCGCTGATAAGAGTTTTGTGAAACCTTTCCGTTACTCCGATCCTCTTGATTCTGTTCTTGGGCATCGTGAGTTCCCTAACCCCTTTTACGTGATCTGGGATTCTCCTATGTCCATACTCAATCCCTGACAAGTACCATGTACGACCCCTCTGCATCCTGAGTGCCGCCTCCACTGTCTTCTTCACAAAGAGATCCAGCGGTCGTAACACTAGCCTTTGAACCTTATCCGCAGCAACTCTTAAGATAGGTCTACCCACCATTGTATATATCGAGTGTGCTGATGGCAGCAAGATACCCTACCTCAATCCACACATTCTTCTATATTGATGTAAGACCACCTTCGCTTTTTTAGTCTTTTCTTTAACATGGTGTTTCCAGGTCAGCCTGGAATCCAAATATACCCCCAGGCATTTGACCTCCCTAGCAACGTTTATCTCAGATCCAAATAGCGACAGTGGATCAAATTCCAGATCCTTAGTCCTCCTGGTGAAGACTATCTCTGTTTCTCACATTACCATTCTACCACTCGGACAGCATTCCTCATGGTATCAGCGGTAGCGGTAGAAATATATACCTGTAAATCATCAAGGAAAAATACTAGGAATGATTTATTAATCGCAATTTGTGAAATTAAAATTCTTAATATTTTCCAAAAACATTTCATAAAAGAAGGCAAAAATATATATTTCCCTTTCTTCTTTCTACTTCTTTCAAGGGCATTCTTTTATTTCATAGATTTTACTACTTCGAAAACCTTCACAGACTTCGAAAACCACCATAAAATTCTGTCTATCAAAGTTTCGGAGTAACATCTTTGTGTTTTTAATCAATGGTATTTGAACAAAAATCGTATACCATAAAATTTCCACGGAATTAATACGCACTACGCGTTATAAATTCCGAGAGCAATGTACACAAAACTAATTAACATGGTGTGCAGCTAGTGAATAATAAGTCAGCCCAAAAAGAGAACTTGTACAGGGTGGTATCAATTCATCAAAATTAATTCAAAAGAAGTCGTTCAATAGAATTTTAATCGATAGTTGCGTGTTGCCGTACAAATAATATGCACGACGTACTGGCGTTTGGGAAAGACAATTTATCAAAACCCCCGCAAATACTAAGGAGAACTTGTGTGACAACGAAAAGTTATTAATCACATGACTATTCACTTTTTCCATTAAATAGGCACTGGCATCCTTAGTATGCCCCAGATCAGGTCAAACTACTTGGCCCCATGCTAAGCTTTATTTGAGACACTTCAGCTCCTCCTAGTTTTAATTAAAAATTCGAACGAATAAAAGTGACTTGCAAATACGCGCCACCGCCTCCGAGCACTCATGGATTGAACAATTAAAGTTCAGTGGCATGTAGTGTCCTATTTAATTGGAATTGTTTAACCATAAAACAAAAGGCTTGTCAATAAGTTGTGCACTTTGACGCTGATCCGGCGAATTACACTCAATACTTCACGAATCGCCTCCCGTTCGATCATCTGGTCCATTTATCAAACGATCGCGGTAGCATTATAAAATAATAGCGTCTTGGCGAAAGATGGAAAAAAAAACAGGCGGAAAAGCAATTGTTCCCGGGCCTTATTGTTCCGAAGAAGGCATGCTGGGCACAAGTAGAAAGCGCTCCCTGCCTTTAACATTTTTGCATTGTATGGAAAGCGGCGCGGAACCAGGTTTTGATATCTAGAACAGCCCGAGGAATTAATAATGAGTTGAACAGCTCTCTCCTAGGCCACATTTGAATAGGATTTGCCGGCGACTTACACAGTGCAAGCTCTTAGGCACAATCACAAAGAACATTTTATTCCTTGAAGACAATAACTGGATTTGATTTATTAAAGTGGAAATGGCGAGGGAAGCCAAGAAAACCACAGCCAGGGTAATATACGACTTTCGGAGTGTTATTACTCCACATCAAGATATTTTGAATTATTATTTATGAGCAGCATTCAAATTCCTCAGCCGTTGCCATTG
Organism: Dasypogon diadema; assembly: GCA_006980735.1. Taxonomy (NCBI): domain Eukaryota; kingdom Metazoa; phylum Arthropoda; class Insecta; order Diptera; family Asilidae; genus Dasypogon; species Dasypogon diadema. The sequence goes on from QYTT01082270.1 coordinate 14,222, forward strand.
TAACTCGATATCTGAACCCCGCCGGATTTTCAATGTGCTCAGTTAATGAGCTGTTTATGGCACTTGAACTGCCTACAACCGCTGTTTTGTTTATAAAGTGAGGTAGAATTAATTCAGTTTGGTTTCAGCTATTGGCTTCCTTGGAAAGGATAATAACGAGCAAGAGTTTAAGGTTGTAACTTGATGATTATTACATGTTTTCCGAAGTGAAAGGCACTAATTCTTCATTGGGTTAACTTTTGTTGAATTTCATCCTAAAAATTAATCTTGGAGCCTTCCAAGGCCACAGGTATGTACATGTATTTCGTTGTATTTCACTTATGAAATTTTTTAAGTCTTTATACTGCATTGTTAGCGAGATATACGAAATCGAAAGCTATCACATTTTTTGAGAATAGTGGGAAATGAGTATCTCTCAGATAGATTCTGATTATTATGTTTCGTGCAGACATATTAAGATATGCATCTTTATGTGGAGAAATGGACAAATGAGTCAGAACAATCTATCCAAAGTGGACAAACTATCAAAACATCCGACAGGAAGGGCTCACCTTCCCTGATTGCCATTTTAAAAATTACAGAATGCCAGGGATATATAAATAAGCAATAAAACTATCTGTTTATGCCCTATATGATAGATAGGGTATATTAATTTTGATCCAACGTTTGTAACGCATAGAACCAATAATTGTAGAGCAGAAGGAATTATATAAAATGCTCAGAATGTGAAAACAGATCGATTCAGGCATGACCGTCTGTCAGTCCGTGCATTCGTCTGTATACACGATAACTCTAGAACGAATTGAGCTAGAATGCTGAAATTTGGTATATATTACTTTCAGAAAATTTTCAGATTTGAGTTTGAAAATGGGGTGGATCTCCCCACTCCTTCAATAGGTCGCCATATAGAATTTTTGAATTATTGGCATAAATCAAATAGAGAACAATGTATAGCTCCCAACTTTAGTAAGGAGCAGTTTTATGAGACGTTTAAAAATAAAATGAAAATAGCTCATATTCCCCCATTTCATTTCTTACCCATTAAAACCCACGTCAAAAAATAGCGGCTTCAACGGCTTTAAGACTGCATCTTAATAGCTGTTGGGTGCATGCAGGCTCACCTTTTCCCCATGAGTCCATTGTTGAGCTGTTGCAAGGTGAGACTTCCGTTTTCGACATTGACAACGACCACCTGCTTGAGGAGATGACTTCTTCAGAGTTCGAGCTTGGAATTCCAGCGAAGGAGGATTGGAAGCCTGGCTCTGTAATTCTCCCTCTGACACACCTAATCTTCTGTACAGATGGATCAAAAATAGAGGAGAATATTTGGGAAGGTATCCTCTGTGAGAACCTAGGCTTGCGAATGGCATTGCATCTTGAGGATCACATCATGGTCTTCCAGACATTTGCACCAGAAAACCAGAAAAAAATATTTTCATAATCATATAGATTCCAGTACTTCTGGAATTATCACTGGAAAATTGGAAATATGGCGGTTCAAGTCAACAGAAAAGAAATAGAGAAGTTCTAAGGGTTCTCTCAGGAGGAAACGAGGAATTCCCAGTGAGGAGCTCGCATCGGAGGAAGTTAAGGAGTTCAGAGATAAGTGTTACTGATTCCTCTTTTCCTTTTGTTTATGTTCTATATGTCAATTTATTTTCTTATTATTTTTTGTTAAAATCTCAATTTTTTAATTTTTTTTTATCCGGTGCGCTGCTTCCCTTGTGCTTTTTCTTTCTTCAATTTTTAAATTGAAGTTTTCGTAGAAAAGATTTGGAATTTGAGCAAATATTTGGGAAAATACACGTACGTTGTGTTTAGGGAAGAATAAAGTGGTCCTAGGAGTTCGTAGACTCGAGCCGCAAAAACATGTAGCGCCCAGTCTTTTGGCTCAATAATATCCCTACGATCTCCCCTAGTCATAGAATCATGCGTTTCTGACTGGTTCTCACGTATTTGGAAAAACCATCAATCCAATACTAATAACACTTTCTGAAAATATTGGCAACACCTAAGACTGCCGTTAGAGTTATTCTGTTTAATTTTTTTGGAAAAAATATTGAAAACAATTCGGCTAAAATTAATTTTTTTTTTAAAAACGGCTGCCAATATATGTTCTTTTATGCTTTATATAAGATTGCATTTCACAGAATACTAGAATACCAAAAAAAGGTGAATCCTGTCATCTCTTTTCAGATGTGGTTTCAATGACATCATCATAAATCTTCCGCAGTGTTGTAAACAACATCACCTCTTCACATTCCAATTCCAATTATTTAGGTGATTTATTATTTCAAATAATGATGTATGGAATTACAATTCCTCGTAAATTCGACAAAGACTGCTAACAGAATTGAAATATAATTGAGAAGGAATTACCCAGGAATTACAAGTTGATTTAAATTCCTTTTCAATTTCTTTTCTGGAGGAATTGAAAAGAAATCAAGAAATTAAAATCTATATATATATACTTTTCTATAGGAATTGAAAAGGAATTAAAAAATTAAATTCAGCTTGCAATTTCGAAATTACATTTCAATTCCGTTGGCAATCTCATATGACGAATTGCAGTTCAATACATTACTACCTGGACTGATGATTCATTTTAGTAATTCTCATTCCAAATTGAATGAAATGAAATTAGAACTTTTAAATTCCATAGAATGTGAATTACGAATTAGTTTCGAAAGAAATGATTACTTTACAGCTCTGGTTTTAAATAGAAGTCTGTATATTTTTCGGTGCTTTTTTACCTTTTAGTAAGTTGGACAATAAGAAATTACTATATGAATATTACAAGGGAAAAACAATCAAAATCAATTTTTTTAAAAACTGAAGAAGTTCATTTTAAAATTCTTCATCACTATATAGTCTGAACTTTCCAAGGATTTTAGCCAACTCAATCATTTCGCCCCTTCAGGGATTGTGGCCCCGGGCACTTCTCCGCTAATAAAGAACTTGCAGTACTGTAAGGTTTATTTTTCTTTCTATCAGCTACTAATGATAAAGGGAAGAGGGTAGGATTATTTTCTAGAAAGTGTCTTCTGTCATATAAATGGAATATTTTTTAGTCAGTGTTCTTGATCATTTCAAAAATGCTCGTTACATCTTCACATATTCTTTATCTTAGAAGGGCATGTGACAATGTTTTTCTTTCTCTTTATGAACAACTTGTTAGACCATTTACTTTTGTAAATAACACATTATCTCCTTCAATTCTATTCCAAACACGACAACTTGCTCGTGAAATGCCATCTTAATAGGCCCGTCACTTCTTATCTTCAGATATACCTGTAGGCGAAATGCAAGTACATCTATCAGAAAGAAACGGGAACCATTTCTACCTCAATCACCTGTAAATAGGAGATATGAGCTTTAAAATCGATGTCGGGAACTTGCTATTGCCATCAAACTCTTTATGCGCCCAACGCCAATTTCCCTGTAGATCTTACAGGGCCTTAAGGCGCAATTGAACAGAATTTCCGCGGGTGATTCCAGGTGTAATAAAATCCTTTTCAGCCCATTTTAGCACTATGTTGCTTTTATTATTTCTTAATTCGTGTCTGACTGCAGCACTTAAGCACATTTAGCCGACTAGTGTTCCCTTGTAAACCTGTAAATGATATGGGTCCACTTTGTCGCAGATAAATTAAAGCTGAAACGACCGATAACAATCTGTAGTAGTTTCACTGTTGGAAATAACATGCGCAGAGCACTTGTGACACATCCACCTCTGGCTCTGAATAAAGTTTATCTTCTAAATTAACGCTTAAGAGCAATCGATTAGGATATCAATCCCGAATAGGAATGAAGCTGTAATTGAGAATCCGGTTTTAGTTGCACTCATTTAACCCTTCTTTGCCTACGTGGTAGGGAAATAAAAGAGCTCTTCCAGATACATGAAAGAGGTATAAAACAGAAATTGATCTAGCTCGGTGCGGATCAACAAAAAATTATCTTATCGGGTTGAGTGAATTTACGACCAATTAAACTGATCCGACAAGAAAAACAAATTTGAGCAAGGAGAAATTATGTTGTGAATGGTCTTCCTACACCCAGGAGGAAGTAATTTCTTAAGGACTTTCAAGAGTTCCACCTTCGTGTACATGATTTTTCTTGCAGTATCCATGATAGTTATTCGAGAAGCAAGAAGGACTGAACGAGATAAAATTAAATGACAGCGCTTGGATATTGGAGGAGCGATCTTTATCTTTTCCAAAGTGTTACTTAAATAAACTGCACTGCAACAGTCTGTGCACATTTAGAATATTTACAGCAATATAAAAAGTACCCGTTAACACAGGAACACTTATCGCCATAACTATAAGCATAAATATAATGATAAAAATAAAACTAAGATTAAAGCAAATATTTAAAAACAAGAGACATCTTCTCTTCTTGCAGACATTCCGCGACAAGAACGTAGACAAGTTATCAATATTCTATAAAATGTATACTTTTCAGATAGAGTACAGGTTTTTCGCACCTATCGTAAAATATCATATTTATTAAGTTTTAAGAAAATATTGATAAAAATCGCTATCTAAAATCTATCATAGTTGTTGAGTCACGTTTTCTTTCTTTATTCGATTTCTTTAGGTTGTTCCTTGAGTGAGAATAGGTGGCGATGACATTCGAACTCTTACACAAAGAGCAACAGCCCTTATCCACTATGGCATCGACATCGGTCTTTGCATTAACCCTTCTTAATATTTTATTGAATTGCCTTTTCGTCTTATTTTTAATCACACTTTCTTTGATGTTAAAAAACGAAGTAGTCACATGTCCAATGTTCAAATTCCACTCTTTAAATTCTTGCAATGATTTCTATGATGCGCCTAATAGCTCATTGATTTAATTGATTCCATAGATTTTCAGAGACCCGAATTTCAAAACCCTTGAAATTAGTTTGGTCTTCTAGAAGCTAATTTTTGTAATATGTAATATTTTATTTTCCTCCAAATAATCGGTACATTTCCAAGGTGGTTTAGTGTTAATATATACATATAAGGCTTCACATTTACAACCTCCTCCACGTGGAATCGTCATTTATAGTCCTCAATTTCTTCGAATGGTAGCTCAACGGACAATATATAGTCAGAAAGTCAATAATGGCTTTCAACTCAATCTTATTGAGAATAACAAAGTCTTCCTTAATTGCGTAGAAGTAATAGTCCTCTTCATCTAACTTAGAACTAGATGACAATTCCAATAGTCCTCCTTGAGCTATTGACATTTTTCCGTAGCCTGTATTGTAGTAGAAAGACTTGGGTCCAATGCAGCGTGATCCTGTACCATCGTTGGTAAGCCGATCTGTAGTTTCGTTTCCCTAAAAATTTTCATTCCCTGTTATCCACTTTAAGGTGACCCTGTTATGTTCTGAGGATTACTTCTGGTAGCAATTTGGTGTCTCCACACCGTTATCGATATTAGCTCAGACAGGAGATTCGTGCCCGCCCACTATTCCGCCTTCTCGGCAAAAGTTTCTCATTTTACTTGGGGTTTTTTTTAAGTTTTTTTTTGTAATTCCTTAAATGTGAGGTCCACCACCTGGTTTCCCTTCCACCGGAATTACATATCAATACTTCCCATCTGTTGGAGCAATTATCTCGGGCACACCTTAAATTCACCTGTAAACAAATAAAAAGGTAAGCAAAGGACAAGACATGCAAATATGCCAGAAATTTCCCCAAAGCCCTAGAAAATTCATCATCTGGCGACAGCTGAAAACCAGACCGGGATTTCACTGCTGAAGTAAAAATCTGTAAAATCAGCAGATCCCCGGTACCGCAAAACATTATTTGCTAGCAAAATAGATCTGCAATAAAAACTTCACAAATAAAAGCAAATGTTGCTGCCTGCAAAAGTCCCGTACCCTAAAACCAGCGAAACAAAAGAAATATTTTCTGTTGCCGGCGTCGTAACTGTTAAAATTTACAGATTTACAGGCACCGCTTTCCACAAAACAGAAAATCTCAACTCCCCATGGAAAATAATCTGCGCGCTAGTGGTAAATACTGCCACGCGCCAGAGAATTTTACAAAGGAAAACTTCGAGCCAGTAAACTGCGTATAGAAAAAACGCAGCAAAGTATTGCGTCCGCCAGAAGCAATAAAATCCCAAAACAAAGGGAGCAATAAAACTACAACAGAAATACAACAGAAACAAGTGACGACGCGATGAAGAAGAGTTTTGGTCCGTACGCGTGAGTCCTTATTCGGTCAGTCTTGAGTCGGTGCTGAGTTTCCCGTCGAGTCAGTTTTCAGTTTTGAGTTTTAGTCTGTAAAATTTTTAGTCGAGTCAGTTTTTGATGCAGTCCTAGAGTTGGAAAGATCGGTCTTAAAGTCAGGTCGTGGGCTGAAAAATCAGTCTTTGCCGTGAAAAAAACAGTTCTGCTATCGTCTTGAGAGTGTCTAAAAGTGGAAAAAAGTGTGGAGTCCTAGGATTCATTTTTACTGAGAGATGTGTGTCGGTTCTAATTTTATGTTGTAACCCGGATGTAAAAGTTTCAGGCACAGTGCCACACGGAGACTGTAGAAGAATATTGAAGACGATTCGAGAAAAAGCCTACTGGATGTGAAGGAAGCGGAGAGGAAGTGTTCTTTGTAACTTTGGAGTCGCCAAACGTGATGTGTAAAGTCTTGGTTGTTCAGTGAAAGGTCTTGGTTAAAAGTGGATTTCTTAAAGGGAATTATGACTAACATAAAGAAATTTCGCAATTTTTCTGTGCCATACGGAACTGAATTTGGAAAATTTTGATTGATTAGACTTCTAGTGAAGGGTGAAGTTTGGGAGATTGTTTTGTGATTTTTAAAAACCAGTGCTGATAGCTCTACGCAAGTGTTTCGATTCATCTGAGAAAACTTAAACTCTGTTAAGTTGGAATCCATTCAAAGTGTTAAATTTGCAGAAAATCGCCAGTTCGTGAAGAAACATTACCGCGCTCGTTTTCAGAAGAGGTTCTATAGAATATCTCACCCGTCCTCTTCAAGGATCACCTTATATTCAACTGTTCAGCGGGAAGCGGATTAATATTGTCTGTTTGCTAGGATTTTAACTACAGACGTATGTGTTGGTCAGAGTTCAAGTATCGGATTATTTTGAATTAATTGCGCAAATCGCGGTAAGTGACAGCATAAACGCACTGTATATTCATTGCACCTTAGTGGAGCCACTTGTGGCAGTGCAGTGAAGTGAACAATTCACGCCGACAAAGTCCGTATCAAACTTGTGTAGTGAACACTTGGAAAGTCGGAGAAGTCCGTCAAACTCAAGTCGAGAAAACTGGATGGTGGAGTATCCTCAAGTTAGTGATAGAGAGTTTGGTAAATTCTGCGATGGCGGGGTACCCTTATCCAGGACTACGATTGGAACAGAAGCTTTAAACGCCTAGCCTGGAGTGCTCAAAATAGAAAAATCAGGAAGTCAGGACTCTTCAACGGGAGGGCGAGACACCGCTGAGGGGAACTCATCCAAGAAGAACTTAAACCAGAATACAACTGAACTATTCAAGGAGGATAGAAAGGACTTAACCTTCCAAGAACGAGTTTGTGCAAGGATGCAGATTGTGTGAAGCTGATCAGTTAGTGCCCGCGTAAGGTGGAACCCAGGGAAAAGACTGTTGAGTGACGTCAGATTGGTGGAGGCTGATCGACCCAAGAGAGAGGGAGTTCAAACAATAGCACTTGAGTTTGAGTCACTTAGAAATCATGTCCAAGATTGTGAAGGTCACGAGGAAGGAGGGTTGTGCGTAGTGCCTCTGCGATCAAGGACGTAGTTAACCTTTTATATTAGCTTTTGAACCCACGACAAAGAAAAAAAGGAAAAAAGAATCATACTAAGGTTTTCCTCTACCTATAAAAAGTTTGAGTTTGGGATTTTTCACGGGTGACGACCCAGCCCTCCTCGTCCTATTTGACTGTCTCTCATGATTAAAGTCCGAGAGTTGAGAGAAGAACAAAACAGAGGAACAAATAAATTTCTTCTGAGCGTGTGGGAGCCACATCACTTGGTTTGGAGATCGACAGCTTTTTCTTATGTTTGAGTCCTCTATGTGGATTATGTGCTTAGTGATAGGATGCAAAATGCCTGCTTTGAGAGAACCAGACATCTCCCAATCTCTTATTGGTTATTCGAGGCTGCCCTGATAGCGACTATCTACCTGTGGGACCGCTTGGTAGCTGATATTTAAGCTTCAAAATAATTTTGTTTGTACACTTTACTCACACCGTTTTATGGAAATGGATTCATTTATTTCCTGTACGCACTAAATGAAATATTTATTAAGTTAATTTGTAATAAGTAATAAAACGTTATTATACTTTATTAGCTCCACTTACCTTCAGGCATTGTAAAGAACTAAACAGCGACAGCAGAAACGTCCCATTACCGGCTGTGGTGCTATTCAGTCATGAAAATGCCGCAACGAGAGTGCTTATCTAAATCCCTTATAACAGCAAAAGATGAACGAGTAGAAAGGTAGCCACAAACCGTCTCATAAGAAATGTCATCACCAACGATTACGAAGGCTTGCGGGAAAGGACTTCTAACTTCTAAGCGACAAAATTCTAATCAACAGCTGAAAGTTCCAGTTCCAAAAGTCCATCTTCACCAAGCTCTCTTATACCGTTATTCTCGGTTAAGCAAAGTACTAAGTTAACTTCCAGTTCCCAGATCCACTTCAAAGTAATTCCCAACCCGCTGAGAGAAAGGTCAACAATGTTTACATGCATCTCTGGCTATTTTCATTTCCCAATCCCAATTCCAATCCCAATTCCAATCGAAAATTCCCCTGTTTTTCTCTGGGATCTCAAGCGAGAGACACATTCGTTGCGTGTGCACAACACATCACGGGGCACGCGCCATCCACACTCATCTCTCTCGGCGTTGACGACAGCATAGCATAAATCCTACGAACGCACTCAATCAAGCGAATCACCAACCAAAGCCGACCCGGCGCGATTGAGCGATTTCCGAGTGCTCGGCAAATTTCCACTCATTTCCAAGCTCCCATGGAGTTGGTTCCTGCATGTACGGCAATGAAATAACTGTATGCTGGCGGACAGTCTTGGGAAACAGCTGCAGATCAGCTTCGTCTGGAACGAGTGCTCGTTTTCACTCGAATGTTGAGTCAGGCGAGAAGTTGTCGGCAGGCCCATTGCTGCCTATGTGAACCAGCTCCAGTCTGTGTTTAAATCCGTTCGGGGATGGTGTTCGAATCGCAAGTGCTGTGTCGGCGTCTTCTTCAATTTCCTGATTGCTTGAAAAAAGGATAATTTAGAGAAGTGTCAGAGGGGAGCAGGACGAGTAGGGCTCCGTACTTTCGGCTGAGATAAGTGTGCCCAGAATTTACGCCCTTCGTGAAGTGCGTCGCGATTACCTTCATCGCCGGCTTATGGTGTTGTGAAGTGTCCTCTGTGATATTAAGAAATCTTGAAGTGCTGCTGTGTGTACACAACAGGAAGAGTATGTCCTATTGCTGAAGTTATGCAAATTAAATTCCAGTCGTGTTTTCGACATATTCAGTTCTAGTGGATTACAAAGTGCGAGTTTGGATTAATCCCCAACCTCGTTGGCCACATCTGGTCAGAGCTGGCACTGGCACACACTGCAAAGGACACACAGAGTGGATACGTTTGGAGCACAGCTGAAAGGGTTTGATAAAGGCATTTTCCTGTTTTTGTGTTGACTTTGGAATTAATTTGGCCACTGAGCTTCCCCAGTCACAAGACATGATTGGTCGAGAACCCTTATTTGTTTTATGGACATCTAGGGTAATGAAGTGTAACTAACAAAACTGAAAAGGGTTACTGCCTGCTGCACAATATTCAGGATGTAATTAAGAGATAAAGATCGAAAGGCGTGATAGAGTCTCACGGTCGACGGACTTATCTCGTGGGCGTATTTAAATGCTGTTGGCAATATTTGGGGCACTATGACTTTTCCGTAGGATACTTACCCTCAAAATGTGGAGTATATTCCCTGTTATCAAAATTAGAGGGGTAATCTTAAGAATTAAGGTTTTTTGAATAATCGTATGGGAAGAAATTAACTTATGTAATTCAAAAAATTGGATGAAGACATTTGATGAGAGATAGAAGTCGTCAATTGCTGGGATTTGACTTAATTTAATGTGCAATATGAAGAAAATGTATCCTTTCGCAACACGGATTAAGTTATACTATATCCAGAGGGTCTTGGAATGATGTGCTTCAAGACATATCAATCGAAACTTTGGAGTGTCCTGATAAATGTTTGTTGCGACACCCTTTGCCTTAATTCACTCCATCCTTTTTTAAGAATTAAAAGTTTATATCCTCGAAGAAAGAACCATCTCCATACTATAATTACTATAAATCCTGCCGAAGAGATTGAAAGACCACGTATAAGGATGCATTTCACAACAACTCCTACATGGCTGTTGCTAATAACTTTTGAAGGCTTTAAGACATTAACGTTACTCTTCTTTTGTTTGAAACGCCTCTAAAAAGTGTACCGTCCGGCTTTTTAAACATTTTATTCTTGGTGCACAAGAATTTCAAGGTAAAGGATAAAATGACTCTAATTTATCAAGATTTAAAATTTGGACGTTCTTATTTACAACACATATTAACTGATGTACACGAGTAAACTATTGCTGGAAAGCCAACAGTTTTCGGTATGAAGGTAAAGTGAAAAAATAAACAACTAGGATGTGCTTTATTTATCACCTTTACTGTTTTAGTAAACTGAAAAAAGTTCAACTGAAACCAGTATCTCGAGTATTAGATGGTGGT
>QYTT01082270.1:25016-74163 GCA_006980735.1 Dasypogon diadema
GATTAAGTTATACTATATCCAGAGGGTCTTGGAATGATGTGCTTCAAGACATATCAATCGAAACTTTGGAGTGTCCTGATAAATGTTTGTTGCGACACCCTTTGCCTTAATTCAGTCCATCCTTTTTTAAGAATTAAAAGTTTATATCCTCGAAGAAAGAACCATCTCCATACTATAATTACTATAAATCCTGCCGAAGGATGCATTTCACAACAGCTCCTACATGGCTGTTGCTAATAACTTTTGTTTGAAACGCCTCTAAAAGGTGTACCGTCCGGCTTTTTAAACATTTTATTCTTGTTGCACAAGAATTTCAAGATAAAGGATAAAATGACTAATTTATCAAGATTTAAAATTTGGACGTTCTTATTTCCAAAACGAGTAAACTATTGCTGGAAAGCCAACAGTTTTTGGTATGAAGGTAAAGTGAAAAAATAAACAACTAGGATGTGCTTTATTTATCACCTGTACTGTTTTAGTAAACTGAAAAAAGTTCTACTGAAACCAGTATCTCGAGTATTAGATGGTGGTTAGTTCTACTGGCGAAGATTTTGAACAGGAATTTAGATCCACAACAAGGAAATAGAAAACTAACGCTTCTGTATGATCGCAGAAACTGTGGCTTGTTGAAAGGATATTCGGGTCTTTTAAAGTGAATAAACTTGTGATCCTGTGTGTTTGACAGGACTTGTAACGATCTTTTTATTATTAACTAAAAAAGAAGAAGAACTGTTGTTGGAACCTAGATTTAAAAATCAAAAATCGACTAATATGCACTGCGCACTAGTTGCACTGAGTCAAGAAAATTGGAAAAGAAATTTTGAGGATTTTTAACCGTCATACCATAGACACTCACTGAGGCATCCAAAATAAATAAAGATCAAAACTTTTGAATGAGGGTGTAGGCCGGGGTCATACTGACGAGATTAGTGCCTTACTATCAGATCGAAATATTCCTAAAAATATTTTTAAACGCTAGCAATTTATTAGGTAGCCCGTCCTCAAAAATTTTTCCAATTTTCTTGTCTCAATGGGATTTAAACAAGAGAGATATTTCTCGATTTTTTACCTTTTTGGGTTGATCGAAAAGTTCGGTCTGATTTTGTAAGGTATTGCCTAAGCTCAGAGGACGACCCTATGATTGGGAAATTAACCTGACAAATGTTGCGATTGAGCTACAATTTTTGGCATGAAATTATTTTGCAACATCACGTTGGCTTCGCAAGTACAATTCTCGTCAGTAGAATTGCTTTAACCACTTGTACCCAGATGTATCGCCGTGCTCTGTCCAGGATTTGAACCCACGTCAACAGAGGAGGAAATCTGCAAACGTGCTTGGCCACCGGCGTGGGTTTAAAGTTAAATTTGAAGCGACATTAACTTACGGTCAAATTGTCTCTAATTTGCATTTACAGCGACCACTATTCACAATATCTGAAGAAAATGACAGACAATGTGCCTTCGCAAACTACTTTGTTGTCAAGACCAAATAACAAAACCGGTTGCCCGGAGAATCACAAATGCACCTAAGCATCTCTTTTCTTGATGCGTTTTATGTTGAACGAGAAAATTTTGTGTTTGTACAGAGAATGTTGTCAATTGTGAAATACCAGAAATACCCTTTATTTACATGTGTGTTAGTGTGATGTATTAAAAAACTCAATAAATAAATAAAATTAAAATTAAACGTAAAATGATTTAAAATAATAAAAATAGAGATTTACAGTGGGAATAACATTTTCAATCCCCTGAATCCTTTATATTGGTGACCCCGACAACAAAAACAAGAAACTAAGAAGACTTTATTTTAAAAAAATGAATTAAAAGAACAAATGAAGAAATCTTTCAACTTTTTTTTAAAAGAGGACGAGAGACAAGAAAGAAGAAAGGATAATTGCAACAATTAAGAAGAAAGAAAAAAAGAAAAAAGAGGAGAGAAGTAAGCAGACTCTAACAACAAAGAAGAAACAAAAGAAAAACAAAAAGAAAAACTTCGTCAAATTTATTTGTCCCGCGAGTATTTATAAAACGAAAACAAAATCCTTAACACGTTTAACCCGCTGTTTTTCTAATAAGAGAACTCTCTCATGTTGTATTTAGACCTCCATCATCTTCAGTAGTTTCTCCTTTAGACATGGCCCCAAAGAAAAATTCTAATGTTTGGAGATCCTGTGGAGATTATAGAGGATTTAACACTATAACGGTACCTGATAGATATCCAATTCCTTACATCAAAACAAGTTTTTTTTTTGCATTTACGAAGTTGTACTATATTTTCCCAAATTGATTTAGTTCCGGCTTATCACCATATTCCAATGGCTTCAGAAGACATCCATAAGACGGCGATTACAACTCCTTTTGGGTTATTCGAATTTACTAGGATTCCTTTCAGTTTAAGAAACGCAGCTCAAACATTCCAGCGATTTATGGATTAGGTTGTAAAAAATTTAGATTTTTAACACTTTGGATTTTCTAAGCCACAAAATTTCAAAAGATGGAATTCTGCCTTCTCAACAGAGAGTTGACATTATTAAAAATTTCCCTTCACCTAAGAACATAAAAGATATCCAAAGGTTTATAGGGATGGTGAATTATTACCACCAATTTATTCCCAATTCGCCAGAACTCTTAACTCTAATAAATGGTACTCAAACTAATTTCATTAAACAATCTAAAAGTAAAAATTCATTTTCTTGGCCATCAATTTGCAAAAAGAATATTGTGTGGATTAAAGACTTATTAGCTAATGCTACCCTTTTGGCGCATACTCTAGAAAACACGTCGCGCAATCTTTTAGTAGATGCTTCTAATATAGCAGTTGGAGCTGTGTTAGAGCAGTTAAATGGGGATAAATGGGATCCATTAGCCTTTTTCTCTAAGAAACTCGCTAGTCCTAGGCAGACCAAACATTTGGACTTCATCTTTCAATTCAGTGCAGACATTCGTCATATTAAAGCCGAAGCTAATGATGCCTTGTCTAGAATTACTTTCTGTGATCAGGAATACGCTGTATTAAATGAAACTAAATTACATTTACGCAGCATTGTTAAACTACAACTTAAAGATAAAGAGCTTGAAAATTTAATTCAAAATCCTTATTCAGATTCCAAGGTTAATTTGCAAAAAATTACTATGGATGCTGCTAATTTAGAAATTTGGTGCAAAGTTTCGTTAGGGATAAATAGAACTTATATCCCACAATATTTAAGATTTCAGATTTTTAGAACACTTTCTTCAATCGAACTCGATATAAATATTGAAATATGTAAAAACAAAAAAATTGTCAAAACCTTAGTATTAGAATCCGGTAGAGTCGAAAATAGTTTTTAGTGGTGCAAAGTATTTTGTAAAATTCGCCGGAAATAAATATTTGTAAAATAAAATAATATCAAAATAAAATAACTAATTAAAATAAAGTAAAAGCTTTAAATTAAAACAAAATATTTAAAAGCTCTAAAAAATATAATAAAAATAAAATTAAACGTCAAAATAATTTTAAAATAATAAAAGCAGAGATTTAGAATGGGAGTGTTAAAATAGGATCGTCAAATATCAAAATTGTCCCGTTGTTGTCTCAAAACTCACCGGCTCGAAGAGTCAGATGGGAAGCCAATTTGTCAATCTCCCAAATAGATGATATGCTCTCGGCGATGTCGACAGGTATTCTTGCGTGCTTGAAAACTTAAAAAATCGACTTAGACAAGACGTGAACTCTTTGGTATATTTTAAGCCCTATAAAATTCTTCTGGTTTCGAGATAATTGCCCGTCAATAAGTCTGAGAGTGGCAAAGTCCTGCATTTCAAAAGATACATAATACCACAGGAAATTTAGATAGAACTGATAGCTACCATGATATAAAATTTGAGCTAAGTACTTTCGAGCTTATCAGTTCGGTAAGAGTATAAGACAGTTAAGGATATCACCAGTAATACTTGTTATTTATGAAGTTTTCTCAATGCAACAATAAACAAAATTTCTCCTTTTTCCACTATCATAGACCCTTGTGCTTCCTTAAAAATCGCTGGGATAGAGAAAATCAAATTAGAGAAATTGCGAAACAAAGGAATTTTCGATATGGACTCAAACGTAGTCAAATAACTAATAAGAACTTAGTATACGAATGGTTGGTTATAAGTCGTAATATTTTCCATATTTTTTTTTAATTTATTTTCCCCCAAAATAAACCAGCCACAGGAGTCGTCACTTCTGCGAACTATTCATTCGATTACTGTAATAAATCTGTGGAGTCTTTCAGGATAATAATATAACTACAAACGAAACAATCAATCTAATACTCTAACTATACAGACTAGCTTTTCACAAAGCCCTTTTGTCTCCTATTGATCTTTATAATTTGTAGAAGTTTATTTATTAGGAACCTAGTTTCGCGTATCTTACGCATAATATTTCAAGTAAACCACAAGGTGTTCAGATTGAAGCAGTACACACCCTTCTATTATTTATTCCCTGCAACACAAATTTATGATTTCTCACCATTTCACTAGACACCATTTTTACCTAGCTATCTACCTACCTGTTATGCTATTGTTGGACAAAATGGATTTCAACATTGAAAGAGCAATAACTGCTATAGTAATAGTAATTTATAGCAATATTTCAAAATTACCGTAAATCTCAACTAGATCTTTTCCACGATTTCAAAGAACTTCTCCTTCCACCTTTCGTCTATATTGTCGCGTGCTTAAAAGTTGAAACTAGACCATCACCTGAGGGTGAAACGTTACACGCAAAGATACCTTTTGTTCTTTAAACAAACAATAGCGTTTAAAATTCAATGATTTCGGGCCTTAGAATTGTAGCTACACACGTTGTTGCACTGTTCACCATAACCTTGGAGTGCCGCAAGGAAGGCGCAAACTACCGCAAACTTCGCAATTCATCAAAGCACCAATTGTCCATGCTATTTCGATCGGCATTGATTACCTCGTTGATTGCCGATTGCCCGGCTCCGCAAGTCATTGTCGATTTCACATAAGAATCTGATTAGACTTATTGTGCACAGTTGAGAGGTTTAACCTTAGGCAGTTGGACCGATCACCATCTATTAATTTTTAAGTGGAAGGAGGAATGAAGTCTTAACCTCAATCGTTTTCGAATTTATTAGCTCAGCATGTCTGTCTTTATTAAAGTGCGTATTTAAATTTCTATAAATCTCGGACATCGTGAAATTTATTGCAACTCATAAAATTGCCTCCAAGTAGTTATGGAGATTGTTGAATTGGGTATGCAAAGAACTGGGATGCAGTGGGTAGTTTGGGTAGATGGTCAATATATTTTTGATAATACCTGAGATATTGGGTTTAATCAAGGCTATTTATGCAGCCTTAACCAAGAAAATTGTAAGCTATAAAGAATTTATGGTCCAGCTAGAGTCAAACCTAATAGGTGAGAATTTTACTGTAAACTCATCAATGGGAAATGAATCCTAAAATTTCTTTTATCGTACATTTCCATTTCGTTATCAAATTACTTCCGATAATTTAATTGCATTTTGAAATTTATACTCAGGGAATGCCTTGAGAAAGTTTACAAAGATAAGATGAAAAATGTAAAAATGAGGAGATACTTCTTCCCCTTGATGCAGCCGGCTTTTTGGAGCTCTAATGCTCTGGTTAAAAATGAAATGTCACGAAAATGGGGAAGGATTTATGTTTCAAGACAATTTTTCAGTTAACAGTTTAATTAGTCTGCTAAAAGTGATATACCATTAGAAACCAAGGGATTAAGCTTAGGTAATAAAAACAATCACCTCAAGTTAAACACAATATTGCTAGGCACACTACCAAGAAGAGGATTTTACTGAAATACTGTGGAAATTGAAATCATTTAAAACATTATGGTATTAATTTAATGGTATTAAAACGTTGACTGGCGCAATTAGCATAAAAGCTTTCATGAGAGAATTCCGTTTTAAAATGCCTTGGTCGTGAGAGAGCTTTTTAAATGCCGGTCATCGGGGACCGGGACGGCAGTCAACGTGTTAAATCCGTTATGAAATAATCACCTACACTACCCAGTTCTCTAACATATCCCACGAGCATCAGAAAAGCTTTTCTTGTGCTGGGAGGTATTAAGCGAACTAAAATGAACATTTTAACTCTTTTGCGCGGATATAATTTATTAATACTTTAATAAAACATTACCTTATTAAAGAATTAAGTAAGAAATTCTTAGTCAGAATTTTTGAAAATTATACCATCAGAAAGCTAAGTGTGTGAACTTGAAAAGGAATTAAACCTTTTACCATTAAAGAAGCTAGTTTTTTCACAGTAATAAATTCAACTTAAAAGTTCGCTTCCCACACCGGTAGCCGAGCAGGCTGAGGCGCACGTATACAGATTTTCTCCTCTGTTATCGTGGGTTCGAATCCCGCACAGGACACGGCTATTTATCTGGGTAACAGTAGTTAAGGCAACTCCAACTCCAAGAATTGTACTTGTGAAGCCACTAGGATTATGCACAGTAATATGGTATTTTGCTGAAGGTAGAGGTAAAAAACATATAAGAAAATAAAATCATATAGGCCACAGGATAAGTAAGCGAGCTCAGAAATATGCCACATGTATATGCAGGGTTTAAGCTTAGCTTGAACCTGGGTTGAACTCCATATAAACGTTGGTTGAGTTGAAATCAGGTTGACTTTCTTTTTGTTTTTCGTCGTGGGGACAATCTCGGACAATACTGAAAAGGTGTTTGGCGATGAGGGCGGAAAAGTGGAGGCGTAGGAGGTGGAGGTGAAAAATCAAATATTTTTCGAATTAAAAATTAGAGTAAAACATGAATTTTCGCGAATAAACATTCCGAATTCAGCAGTCAGGGTAGAGGGTGGGGAAGTTGAACGCCGAACATTTACAAGGTACCTCGGAATTCACCTTTTACCGCTGGACGTTGGAGACATATCTATAGTACTTCAATATAAAATAATTTATATTATTTTTCTAACACAACCTTTCAAAAGTTTTCATTATTTCTTCAATTCATTCGTCAAAAACAGGGCAATATCCTTTCCAAGGCATTTAAATCTATGTACATATGTACTGTAAATATAAAAAAATATAAATATAAAAAAAGAAGCAGGAAAATACATATCAATAATAAAATTCCTTTAAGCTAATGTAGCCATCCCGTCATCATCTTTTGCATGGAGTTTATTATTGAATTAAACCCGGCGCATTTGTGCCCTTGGAAATTTGATATCTTAACAACTTCCAACGATTTTCTAATAAGGCTCTAACGCTCCTAACCTAACCATCTGCGACCATATAAATCCGGTTATTACCCATAAATGCTCGGTTTTAAGGGTGCACACATGTTTGGCACTGACTCAGCAACTTTTCTTAAAACAGCTACACTGCCCTCTCGTAGCAATCTATGCGGTCTTGTGATAAGAAACTATCTACAATTATTGTCTTTCTATTCCTCTTTATTAAAGTTCAAATTTACTACATTTACGGAAAGTCGTAAAGAATTAATTCCCTTAAATAATGGCGGCTTATTACCTTCTGAATGAAATTCATCCCCCTGACCACAAATAAAAGGAGACATTCGCCATTTTTTTACATGTCATGATCCTTTATCGTAAGGGCTACGTGTTTTCCCCATTAAATGCGTCGTACCTGGATTTCTGGGTAACAAGACCCCTCAACCTTATTTTAGCTACAAATCACAATACAGCCACATGCACATTGAAAAACGGTCGTGTCAACCCCTAATCTCTAGTCATGCAGTAATGCTATTCACCCGGGAATGTAATTTGAACCCTCCTTGGGTGTATTATAGATAAATGCCCTTCAGGCACAGTCAGAAACACCGAAGTGCGTAAGCAAATCAATTCGAGATACAAATCTTGTCACTTCGGTTGTATAGTAACGGCCACGATTCCTAGAAGACTTTTCGGCTTAGTTGTTGCTATTCATCCCTTGCAGGAATTATAGCTCCTCGCCCTGATTTTATCGGAAATTTTACGATTGGAATAGATGAAGCAGAACAACAGAGGAAGACTGGTTGACATATGGGACCGTAGTTCCTCTCAAATTTTTAATGATGCCCCCGGCAGCTGTGTACAGCGGGAATTATCGATGCATTTGTTATGGGTAATTGAGGGAGGTTCCTTTCAACTTTCTCCAGTTTGCACAGTTGACGATTTGTTGATGCTTTGGTAATTTTGGGTTTTGTTAACTTAGGGTGTGTTGTGCTGCAACATTTAAAACCAGGAACTAATACCTTCTTGGTGGTGTACTATTTCCGTAATATGCGGAAATTAAGTTTACCCCATGCAGACTGTTGTCATATTCCCCTCAAAACAGGTCTGAAACGCCGTTAAAAACCTTCTGTTGCGCAACCTCATTTCCCAAATATTTATTCCGGTAGCTTGGGTGTTTGTCTTGCGAAAAAAAACGCACTCAATATCTTGTCAATGTTTGCCTCAGGCAATTACCGAATGGTTTCTGAATCTGATAACCTCACTAGTGTCACTTTACATGATATTAAGAATTCCATTCAGCGAAGATATCGCCTGTAAATGTAAATTTCAGTCAACTACATTCCCTCTGATTAATGAGTGAAAAGATAAACAACCCACTTGAAATGTCAGCAAATTCGATAACTTCGAAATGGAAATCAAGAACCAGTTACGAAGGTAATAGAAAAACCGATTGAGATAAAGGAAGTATCGACGGCAATCATATGGTCTGTGCACTGTGCATTTGCTGCGCGGTTTTATAAACAATAAAAAACAATAAAACAAATCTAAAGGCGATGACATAAAAAAGCACAGATAACGTCTTAAGTGCCTGTGATGTAGGCCTAAACTTCTAAAGGAT
Source organism: Dasypogon diadema (assembly GCA_006980735.1). NCBI lineage: Eukaryota > Metazoa > Arthropoda > Insecta > Diptera > Asilidae > Dasypogon > Dasypogon diadema. The sequence goes on from QYTT01082270.1 coordinate 33,861, forward strand.
CTGGTTGCACACACTAAAGATTTTTAAGTGATGTAATAACTTATCGGCAGTCATTGACTGGGGCTCTTGTTTCTTCGACACGAATTTTAATGGATATATTCATTTTTAGTAATTTATTGACGGACATTAAATTCCCCAAGTTTTTTCACCTATGAGTTAAATGGTCTAAATTTTGCTACCACGCATTTTTTCAAAGAAATTCTACATTAAACGTTTATTGAGACAGTCCTATCTTAATAGCTTTTGTTTTATTACCACACTTATAGTGATTTTGATTTTGAATCAATAATATAAAGCGTTAATTAATTGGCAACTAAATTTGGAAGTGAATTGCTTTGAGTCGTGACGTATTGAGTAGTCTATTCTTTACATCTTCCGATTTTTGAAAAGAGATTCTAATTATCACTTTCAATGCGGAGAGATCTATGACCACACGCGGAGTGTCTCTTAATGCAGCAATAAATTTTTGAAAATATTGTCGAGCTAGAACATTTGATAATTGAAAATTAATTTTTGAGAAAAGATTTTGTATAACAGATCCCAGTTCTCCGTAGTCGTATATCCAAAAGTATTTTTGGTCTAATTTTTATCTGCTATTTTTCTGCTATCTGATTGTGAATTCCAAATTTAGTAACTAACTGATTTAAGCCAGAACAGGAATACAATTTTTATTGTAGATTCCAAATTACGAATCTTATAAGGAAAATTTCCTCAACCCCGAGTATTCAAATAATTAACCATGCCCTTTGGATTCCCTGCAGAGAAGCAATTTTACAATTTTTATTTTTTACAATTTTTTACAATCTGAAAGGCATTTTACTGGATTTGGCATCCTGCACTTTTAGGAAAACTTCCAGCAACTCCTATAGCATCAATGTCGGAGTACCGCAAGGGTCTGTATTGTCTCCACCTTTTTTTTCCTTTTCATCAATGACCTCTTATCTCTCATTTTCAACCCAATTCCACACTTTGCTGATGACAGCACCCTTGAGATCGCGTACTCATTTGAATCGTGTCGAGTTTACAGCATCCAAACCCAAACGAATCCCAGATTCTCCACCTCCACTATTTGTTAATGGGTCATTTCAAACTCTCCTAACTTGAACATTCTAGGAGTTCAGGTATCCAATAATCCCAGTTGAATGAATTACACTTTTGTGGATTTCTACAGCGACTCAAAAACACTTTACCCTAATTGACTTGGCGGTAATTTATAAAGCTGACATTAGACCCAAGCTCGAATATAGTTTGTATATTTGGGCAGGGGTAGGACGACTGGACGAGCTTTGTCCGCGTTGGACAAAGTCCAAAAGTATGCCCTCAAGCTCATTGGTAACGAGACGATAACTTCCAAAACCGATTCTCTGGAGCACAGACGCTATGTCGCATGCCTTACGCTCTTTTATCGCTACTTCAATGGACATTGTTCCAACGTAATTTCTGGTCTGATTTCCTGTAGATCAATCCCTGTGCGTAATACTCGCGCATCGAGCCATCTCCACCCTTCCGTCCTTGAGACTAGGTCTGGCAGTACAGTGAAATTTCTTGAATCCTTCTTGAGCAGAACTACACGAATGTGGAACAGATTACCATCTTATGTTTTCCCGCACGACTACAAGCTCGGGCTCCTAATTCCCTACTTTCGTTTCCTATATTCCTTTTCGCCAAGACTGACATATGTTCATATAGTGATTTTTACTACAAATATGTCCCAGAGTCATCTGTTAAAGTTAGGCCAATGATCTCTGAATCACCTTGCATATAAGTCTTGGAACGTAATTGTGTATAGTTATTACTAATAAATTGAATTTAAATGAAAATCTTTAATAGGGATGAACTGGCTGGGATTGAATTTTGGTGAAAAATGCCACTGTATAAATTACAACAAACTAGGTACTTCCCAATCTCCATTTCTCATCCTTTACCTTTAAGTTAAGTAAGCTTCTTATTTCTAAACGTGCTCATCTGGTCAAAAGAGGTATTATTCTCTTCAACGCTGGATCCCTGCATCCCGCTCTCCTTCAAAGTTATTTTTTTAAACTTTGCTGTTAAACTTGTGTACTTTTTTAACTTCAAACACGACCATTTTTAAAACTAACTGGTTGCATTTCAAATCAATGGGGTCGTTTTTAAGGTCAAATGGCCAACCTGGTCGCTTTTGAAGTGAAAAAATTATATATGTATGTCTTCTATATTTCAGTTTGGAATTTGTTGATTCTTCTCTAGTCAGCTGATATCTGTTCATAGGTTTTCAGTTCTAACCTGGATTTTTCAAACGAATTCGACAATTATGACCATATTTCAGTTTTTGTCAATGGAGTTGACATCAAAACTTGCTATTCAGACTACATTTCATGTACAGAACTTTATTATATTTGTCAAATTTCATTCGATTTGCCCAGAAGTACTCATATATCTTCTTATTCCATACCATTCTTAGGTATTACAATTGAGATATACCGAGAACGTCGTGAGCTTACACTTTTACATACAACTAGTACACCAAAAAGCTGTAGTTTATTTTTTTGAAATTCCACAAGGTATTTTAAGCTTCTAACTCAAGATGTTCACCCAAATACAATAAAAGTTCTAACGTTTTCCAGTTTATTACATACAGAATTTGTTTACTCTTTGACTCCACGTTTATGATTAATTGATTCGGGCTTTAACTTTGAAATTTGTGTGAAATATGATTTGTAAACTTCAATACGAGTTGTAATAAATTATCATTAACCTCCTACACACAACAACATGTCCTCATCTGCTAGATTAGAGGAAAATAAATCTTTTACTTCTTTGGTGATTTTTAAAAATTAACAATTTTAAAATTGAGTTACATTGTGCCCATGGTATCCATTATTCCTGTAATATTTCAGTCAAATTTTTTAAAATCCATTTAAAAGATTTTTACTTTAGGTCAATATGCAAATGAATTTTACAAAGCACAGACGAAAAAGTGGAAACAGAGTCCGGTCCAAAGGCGGGCATAGGCATTGATAACTTTGTACTCTTCAAAATGACATCAACAAAGTGAACTGAATAAATCAAGCTTACGGACGCATTCAGCTGCCACTGCTGATTAACTCAGCAAAAATTCAACTCAAAGCTTTGCCGTGCGTTTAGTTAAAATCTCTATGGACCTACCACAGTTGTTCATGTCTAATTCCCTTTATAACATTTCGGATGACATGTGTTCGGCATTCGTAAAGAGAAAAATTCGGCCAAATGCATCCATGACCAAATTAATGATTCAAACCAATTCAAAGTGCCTCATTTGCATGAAATCTCCGGTTCACTCCCGGCCGGCCCATACTAATGCATGCAAATCAATCCAGAATATTTGGTCTACATGCAGCTCCCCCCACCCGTCACACGTGTATATCATGCCAGCAATGGCAGATGCAAATAAGTTATGAAACGCAAGTCATTAGCGCATTTATTCAAATTAATACCATTCCAATTCGCAAATCGTTCTCTGAATGGCCCTGATTATTTCAAAATTACAAGGGTCACGTGGTTGACAGTCCAATTAGAAGATGGCATCGAATCACCCGGATCAGCTGCCACACTTGCTGGTCCATCCGTGCAATTTTGACAATGCCGCAGCCTGGCCAAGAAGCTGCCGGGATTAAAGTGTAAGGAATCATGCAGACAACCGGAATAATCTTGAAACGTGTTACTAATTAAGTAAATTGGTCTTTGGTACCCAGTTGATTGTAATCTGCTTTTCGGATGTCGACTTTGTGTTTTCCAGCTCTGTGCTGCTGCTCCAGCTTCATGCCCGAGGCCAGATAGGTACTTGGAAACAGGGGTTTCAGAGGTAGGGTCTGGTCTGGTCGGTATTAAGTCTCTGCTCGTTTTACTCAGACAGCCATTGAGATATGATCGTGAACTGATTGTTTTTTAATTGGCGGAGAATCGATGCTTTTAGATATTGAAAGTGAATGTGCACGAGAACTTGAGCTGGGATTAGCGATATCCGAAGAATTTCACTGGAGCAGAGGATTCTTGCCGGAAATCTATTTTCAGAGCTGATCTGATGTGCCCACACCCTGAGATGTTCACATCTGATGCAAAGTATATTTCTTGACTAATTGCCTCAGAAATTCCGATGTCAAGGCGATTTGTTTTCCTTGCATACATTTCAAAGGAAGGAATGTGACATCCGTGCCTCAAATTTGAGCGTTCACATTGGGAGCCAGCCATGGCAAGGATAAAACTAAATATCGATTTATGAGGGAATTTGTAATGACTGTTGAGCTGCATGTGTCATCGGATAGACCAGTGAATACGACTATTTTGGGGAAAATCACCACACTCTGTTTCAGCAGGTACGCCATGCCTTTGTAGTTCCAACATTTGATATTGCTTGGAGTTTTAATGCTGTACTGCAAATAGTTAGCACTGGGCATTATAATTGAATTATTTCTGAATAACTTATATAGTAGATTCATATACGATGTAAAGTCCAAGTATCCCCCACCACCATCATGTGCTGTATTGCATAGGCTTTTGCACAGAATGTGGCACCATCTTTGTTCTTTCGTTGTTCGTTGGATGATGCGGATAATTTTGGTAGCAATCGAAATAATTATTATACAAATGAACATCAAATTCATTTCGGGCGCTCTATGCTTTATGACTTCCAATCTGGGTATTACGCCACAGAAGCTTATAAAAATTTATGGTCTGTTTTTGGACCATCTAATGTTAAAGACTATTAAAGGAGCTAAGGAGCTTGATAACAGTGGGCAGTGAACCATTATCTACCATTGGGGAGATCGGGGAGAGGTTGCGCGTTAGTCATGTAGGAATAGAAAGCCACTTGACCAAGCTTAGCTTTGCCTCGTAAATTAAACGAAAAATCTCACAGATCGAATTTCAGTTGCTTCCTTATTGTTTGCTCGGCAGCAATATGAATCCTTCTTAAATCATTTAGTTACTGGTGACCAAAAGCGGATTGTTTATAATAATGTCATCCGAAAAAAAGCCAAGATAATGCCAAGTCCGCCTCCTACCGCCGCCAAGGCCAATTTGTACCAGCAAAAGCTGATGCTTAACAACTGGTGAGATTACCGAAGTTCTAAGCACTGGGGGTTGCTGAAACTGGAGCAAACTGTCGCAACAGATCTTTATTGTGATCAGTTAACTCGCTTAGATGCGAAAATACGCGAACTTCGTCCGGCACAATATTATCGAAAAGGTATTGTTTTCCAACATGACAATGCCACACCTCATGCGGCTTTAAATAACCTGATCTAGCACCATCTGTCTCTCAGCTGTTCTTGTCAATGAAGAACTTCCATAATAATATAAATAAAAAATTGAAGAATTTTCAGGATGTTCGGAAGACAGTGATAGATTTCTTAGCCTCAAAGGATAGGGCTTTCTTTATAACCGGCGTCAATGACATAATTAATATATGGAGGAAAATTATACAAAACAATGGCCAATATATTATTACCTAATTAATTTACTTTCTAAGATTAAATATATAAAATTGAATTTCCCTAAAAAAACGACAAAACTTTGCCACGTAATAGTTAATCCCACTTTCATTTTCTGATTTTTATTTTTTTTTCCAAGATTGCTCCTTTTTATCACAAAGTATTCTAGGAGTTTTGAGAAAAGTCCTTGAGAAACGAGCTGTATAAAATATTAGCATATGTTTGAGATCTTTCATTTCCCCAAAAAACACCATTTTAATTTTAGATCAAATCAGGACATAGTGCGATTTTTCAAAATTCGAAGCTAGAAAACTTCCTTTGTACATTTTAATTTCCCTTTTGTCCTTTTCGAACTGAAAATAAATTGCAAATTTTTCAAGATGTTAAGTGGCCGCTGCCTTTTCTTCATACATCATAAGCAAATTTATGCTAATGTTATCATGCATCTACATGTTTTCCACCAATGTGCAAGTACTTCTTATTAGTTTGTAAAAATAACTCCCTTGACTTAGTATTCATGAAATCATACTTCGCCAACAGTTCTACGTAAATAGTTAAATATTATTGATATCTATTTACATCTAATACATTACTGAAAAAGAACATCTCATTATAATACACCGGAGACGTGACACGGCTCAATAATACTCTTCTTCATCATTATTTCCTGTTCGCAAGAGCTCTTGATAACACAGTTACCTCTATCATTAGCCAGTAGTGTGGAAACTTAAAGAATTCTTGAAGACACCACAATAAGCCAGGGGAAGTACAACAAAGATATAAATAGACCCCCATTGAGATTCAAAACAACCGCCTCAGTTCGTTATCTCATCTTAAATAGCCAGGTTTTTGAATACGAGGAAAAAAAACACCATTTACCTGAATCCTACGCATTTACAACCGAATGGCGTGTGCTACTGAACATAGTACAGGAATTCTTTCAGCTCTCACCTGGTCCACAAAGAGCTCATTTTGGCACAAAGGGCGATCCACATGTAAGGAGCCTCCTCTGTTATTTATTCTCCCGTCATAACTTAGATGACACCGCCGGAAGCAGATATTAATCACAATGAGCCGCACTGTTCTCATTTTGTTCATTTCTGCTTTGTAAGCAAAACATGTTCGCTATGTTGGAGCATAAACTGCACCACTTTTGAGATAGCTGTGCAGGAATTTCTGGACCCTGAGGCGTGTTGCATATTGATGAAGGACTTGATTGCTCCCAAATTATCGTGTAATCAATAAAATTTATAAGGTAAGATATTTTCCGGAGAAATGAAAAAACTGTCGGAATGGTAGAGTCTTCTTGTTGCTGCTACCCAAAATGATGGTTCCATGAGAACTAAAAATTCATGTCATTTTTCAGGGAGTACATTTAGGACATATGCAGAATATATTAAAGCACAAAAAATACGAGTATCTTAAAAATTAGTTTGAAAAATGGAGAATGTAAGAAAAGAACTTCCGGAAGTTAAAATTGGTGAAAGGTTGAAATTTGCCACTGCACCAATTTCAGACATTTCATCTTGAGAGTGTTGTAATACAATTAAAGTCAAGATGATTAACATTTCATAAATTTTCCTAGATTTTGAAAAGGTTCACACTCATATGACGATAATAACCACAACAGTTTGAGCTATAGAATTTTATTACTTCCGATAAAATTAATAACCTCGCATTCAAATTAAATAAAAAAGGAAACACTTAACTTAAGGACTTGGTAAATTCTAAACGAAAAAAAGAGTGTGCAATTTTAATGAGTCTATAAATTACTGAAAGAATTGAAGGAAGTTTTAGAAGTTATTTCACTGTTAAATTCAGTTTTCCGGTCTATAGTAGAGAAGAGTCAAATAGACAAAAAAAATATTGTTCTCACACATTTCGTCCTGTGAAGATTCACGGTTATAGCTAAAAGTTTATTATGAAAAAGTTTTCTAATAAGGGAAAAATTAATAAAATCCAGAATTCCCTTATTGCTTAGGAAAAAAACACACACATAATATAAATCCCTAGACCAGGAAATAAAATTGCTTTAGGGAATGATCCATAATCATTATTTTCTTTTAAATTATTTGCAGTTCAAGAAAAATTATGATAAGCATCAAAACAACAAAAAAAATGCTGCCCAGACATTTTCTGTTTACAGCATTTTACTTATCTACAAAAGAACAGAGCATAGCCTCGAAAACACGAAAGCAACTCAAAGGATTGGTTTTTCCTCATAGCCTCATGTTCCTTCAATATGCAAAAAAAGCACTCTCAAAATGCTATTTCTAATTTTGAAACTATAGTAAGTAGTACAAAGCAGTTGTGTCGTTCTTCATGTAGTGCCTATTATACAAATACCACGTTCACTTTTCCGTATGTAGTAACGAACGCCATAACTTGCTGTAAGCACCTTGACTAAAATTAAAGATAGAAAGATACTTCTTTCAATCTTTAGCTGCGTTCTTTTGGCAACAGAGTACAAAATTGTGATACATTAACTGGAAAACAAAATTGTGGGCAAAACTGACATTAAGATAAATTTCAAGTTAATAACAGGCTTTACTTCTCTCGGGTTTGCTTAAAAAAGGAAACACAGAAGAAGAAGAACTAATTCTATGCTAATGTCCAGACTACTTTGAAGTGGAAACTTTACCTTTTTTAGTGGTCTATGCCTCACCGAATTCGAAAGTATTTCCTCTGTCAAAAGTATAGAGTTCACTCGTATCGGGAAGAGTCCCTATCCCAGATAGAGGGTACTTGACCCTTTTCGTTTAGTTAATTCTTCGGGTCTCATTAATGTTGTATAACTTTTTCAGCATTCATGTACTTGAGTATTTTTGATGGTGAATTTCAACCTCTATAACCTCAGCCAGCACAGAAAATGCACCCCTCAGGTGGACCGGGAAAATGATTTAGTAAGTCCTTTTGCATATCCTCAACCAGATCTATGTGGGGAACTGGCACGTTTAAAAAGACCCTATCTCTTTGATTAGATATAGTTTTTTGTTTTTGGTATGATGTGTTTAACTCTACTCACTATTAAATTGTTCTCGGCGTTCATCGTAGCATCGTAGCGTTTAACTCATAGCCTTGTTATTTATTTATTTATTTATGAGACTGACGCAACCTTCAATATTTCTCTCGCTTTGTAGAACTATATTTTTTGGTTATTTAAAAAAAACCCTATCATTATTTTTCTTATATTGAATTTGGAATTTTACCAGGGAATATATGTTTTCTTGTCGTAGAGTAGATGTGCCTGAAAAATTAGCAGTTTTTTAAGGACGCATCTTTCCTTGGAGCAAGAAGACTCTACACTAAATTTGAACAACGTACTCAAAAAACTGACGGAGAATTGTTGTCTTTCGGTGGACTTGTTAATCCCGAAATAAGGAGTTCAATATCAAACAGAAATGACTACTAAAACAAAAATTGCCAAAATATTGCCAACAAAAACGTAGACGAGACGTATGTACTTCATCAGCGGGTGGGTATCTTAAACCCAGTAGTTCTAATGCATTATTAATAGCAGGTAAACTGAGAATAATTTATTCCGCCTTAAATTTTGCCCAGTTGTAAATAAGTGCAGAACAGATGTCCCTTAACCACATTATGTCAATTACATAATATTTCACATTTACAAAGCCCGTAGACAAAATGAATGCCGACACTAAAATGCCTTAAATCATAGGTTGGCTCTGTAAAGCGTGTAATTTTCCTGATGCATAAATTTACTGTGGTTAACCAAACTTCGTTTGAATCTATTTAAGCTGCAAAAATAAATTGCACAGCACAAACCGCACGAGTTTTTCACTCATGGTCAAATTCCGCTTTGCTTCCCCGGAACATTTTGAACCCGCCATCCTCAACGTGTTGACAACAGAATTGCAGAGTGCAACGCCACAAAATCATTTTTGTCCAATTTGCCTTATCAGGCTGATAGCATTATTCGCTATTCAGCAAAGCAGTCATAGTCACGCTACACACTATGACTTTGCTAAGCTCCTACGTTCAGAGGTGCATACAGCCCAGCAGGAGTAGAAATTCGTGAAATTCACATATTCTGAAATTATTAGAAATGCAGAAAGCATCAAATTACGGCCTGAGGACTTTACTGGTCCTCAATTTGATGATTTTGAGTGGTGTGATTCACGCCATCCACATTCCTCCAGCGCCCACTGTCACGTTTTTGTCCCGCATTGGGAACTCGGCACCTAAATTACAGTCATTTTGAGCATTAAGCAGTTTTCACCATTCAGCAGAAACACCACTGGGAACTGAATATGTGAAAATTCAAGAAAAATTTTCAACAACTTTATGGGATCATCTCTTTGAAATTTTATAGCTTACGAGAGTTTTATATTTGCTTCGCAGGGATAACGACGCCACAGAGGAGACAACGGAGGCAACTGGGCCCATCAAGACTTGTCTGCAGCAGCAGCAGCAGCAGCAGCAACAGCAACCAACAAGGAGCTGGAGGTGGGAATGCTATTCTAGTTTCACCGGCTTGGAAAACGGCATCCAGAATCCAAAGCCAACAAAGCACCATCAAAGGAGCAAAAAGCTGAATGCATCCCGTCCCGGAAAAGTCGCTTACGTGAAAATGCGAAAAAAAGGATTCGCTCCTGACTGCCGTGCACCGAGAGTGTCATAAAAATTTCAAATTTATTTATGCTGCCATTTTTATATGAGCCATGTCTCGATTATTTGAGACGTGTACACGTGAAAGTCTGGACGTTCCTGCTGGCATAGTACTCGTAGACGTAGTGCAGCCTAACTTTCTCGACTTTTAATCTCCCCAAAAGATACTCGGCTATTGCTAGTGCTAGTGCTAGTGCTAGTGCAAGTGCAAGTGCTTAAGTGATTCTAGATTCTATAGAAGATACAAAAGTGAAAATGTTCTTATGAAGTGAATTTCGTGTTGTGGTTATTTAGCGGACCGACGACAAAAATGCCGGGAAGTGAGAGAGGACTCTTCGCCCAGCCGACCACTACTGGATCCAGACTTATTTTCCTTATATTTTGGATTTATTGCCTGGCCGCAGCATCTGGTGAGTAGTTTTTCTCCGTCTTGGAATGTTCTTTAATTGTGGGTCTGTTTTCTTTGAACTTGAAGTTATGAGGCGGCGGAACGAATCTGTGGGTTCTGGGAATTGAGAAATGCTCCTCATTTCTCGAATTATTAAATTTGTATGGTAATCCGAGAATAGGAATTCATGGTTCAGTCTGGGGATCATAAGTTTTATATTTCCTTATGACAGCTAGGGAAGTGTTGAGTCTGGGCGGCTGCTATTACCGGTGCTGATGGTGCCGACATGCCGGCTGGATTTTATGTGTGAAGGCGTGGTAACGAGCGTGTTATAACCTTCTATATAGCATTGGCCCATGTCATATACATCTCCATGAAATGGGTTATTCGTTAGTTATTGCCGCAGTTTTTGATTCCACCTTATCTTAAGATATAATTTTAAATGTCAAAAGTATCCTGGCCACTAAATTTTTAGTTTGTAAAACCTTTCGTGAGTAATTAGTTTGTCCATTCTACTTATAGAACTGGAAATAAATAGTTGCCACCCTAAAATGTGTACGGACTGGTAATTTAGATTTGAATGTAGCTCTGTATGCAAATTAGGTCGTTTTAAGCTGCTTTTCAAAATTTAAAGAATTATGCAGTAATAATATTGAGAACGAGGGTAGTATGTGTCCAGAATAAATTAATCTTAATTAATAAACAGAAAAAGGTTGAAATAAGTGTTTTTTAGTAGTACGGTGCTAGCATTATGAAAGTGATTTCAGGATTAAATTGACACTTCCCAGGCTGGCTTTTAATTCCTTTATTTAAAGTTCTTTTGCAGACAACACATTGCATCTGTATTCATTTCATTCCTGATCTTAGTTTAATTTAATTTAATTTAATTTGAAAAACCGTGTCCTAATTACCGCTGAATTGTGTAGGAGTACGATTGAACCGTGGAATTCATTAGAAAATTTGAGTAGGACTCCTTTAACTCAACCAACTCCTCTGAGATGTCCACCCTTTCGGGGTGATATAAGGCAGATAAGGCAGTCATGCCTAGTACTTTTAGAAATCAGCTACCTGAGGTGCGCCTTGTTCCATGCTTAGAACTTTTTTTAGTCTTCCCACCTAACAACCTAATTCCTTTCTTAATCTGTCGGCAGGTAGTCACTTTTTCTCACCGATTTTAGTGTTTTTAGAACCTTCACCATGTTCCTCTAATGGAGGAATATCGTTCTGGGGCTTGGAACTGCCATAGCTGCCCCATGTTTTGCTAAGATATCGGCCTTTTTGTTATCCTCGATCGCTATGTGTCCTATAACCCAAGAAAATGTTACCTCATTTTTCGAGACATACCTATTGAGTTTTTTGCACATCCCGTCGCTAGGCATTGATTCACCTACGTCCGATCCATGCCCTTGACCGCTGCTGGACTGTCCAGTGCAATTATAATTTTACCTCCTCTCATCTGACCCTTCCTTTAGTAGTTCAAAGCAAGAACCAAATTCAGCGTTTCTGGATAGTAAACTCAGGTGTATTTCTCCAAACTAACATAGCGAGACTGTTTTAAGTTTTCAAGATATCCGTCCGTGAATATAAAAATATCCCCCATTTTGTATACTCTATCCAGTTGTCGTCTAACGATTACTTAAGATACCTTAGACTACCAGACTACCCTAGTAAATGACTCCGGACTAGCGCACCTTAGTCCACATACTCTTTTACATTTATGCAACACCACCTTAACTTTCCTGAGCTTTCCTTCAACATGATGCTTCCAGGTCAATCCAATCCAATCCAAAGTGCGTCAGTGGTTCACATTCCAGATTTTTTGTCTTCCTAGTGATCCTTGTTCCTCAAATCACCTTTCCGACACTCGACGATCATTCCTCATGATATCAGCGTTATTGGGCATTAGCATAACCAATGATCTGAATGCTGAGACTAAGGAGACAAATGTGGTATTTCACAGAAAAGGAAGTAACACCAGTTGCAACGTGAAATAAAGAGTACAACTCATATCGTTATCAGCAGGTAAATGTAGTAAATTCTCTCCCTAGTCCTCTGCCAACGAAGCGTGGTGTTCTTTAAGGATCAATACTTGGGCCTTTGTTGTTTAGTCTATTTATTATTGATCTACTGAAAGTAGTTAAAGATGTTAGTACACATATGTAATGTACGCTGATGAGCAGGAATATTGGTCTACTCGAAAATTGCATTGTACGCTTTAATGATGACCTTAAGGGATGAAATAATTTGCCTTTTTGTGACAAATTAGTATTAAACCTTATGTACCAGATTGAGGTAGAATTTATATTTATATCCGTTTTATTTTTCTTAATTTACATGTTACTATTGTTTCCATTTTTTATGAACTAGGAACTAGTGTTTGTTAGTTTGAATTAAATGGTTTAGTGTAGTTCATCTAGCTCCGGTTTGGTCTATTGATCGTAAATCTGTATACATTGAATGGAATAAGTTATTACTGAACTTACTAAATCCAGAAAATTCGTAATTACACAAATCCAAATGATCCATGTCTCAGTTTTTTTAAATTCAATTTTGCTAGAAATATTCAGTACCTAAATTGCGTCATAAAAATCCCTCTTCCTAGGAACACTGCCACCACAAATGCCATTTGGTGCTTACCCAGCCCATTATTTCCTTAGCGTTTCACTTTGAATTTCGTTACAAAATTTCTTTGATAGTAGAATCGCTATAGAAGTTTCACTTCAATAATCAGTAGCTTAGCCGACTCTGTGATTGCTTAGCCGCAATTGACGGAACTTATATGTTTTTTTGACAAATATTACAATTGAACCTATTAATGAATTAATGGATTTCGAGCCACACAATTGTTGTAACGGCTTTTTAATGACAGTAGACTAAATAGAAGTAAAATATGGACAATTTTTTGACTCTGATGGAATTGAAGGTTCTGTCCTTATGACCTTATGTGGTCCACTACGTTTTCATAGAGCTTCCGACCCCAATATGTACATTAATTCTAAATAAATTCCGAATCCTATATAATGTAAATTTGATTATAATTTTTGTGGACTGCATCTATTACATCAAATGCACTCAAAAGTCTCCTGGATGATATAAAGAGCTAGTTTTTCCCTAGGGATCCATCTTTCATCTGCGTCAGTTAAAATTTTATATACAGTTGTGGAAATTTTGGCTTAGACCCAAAGACTCGAAGATTAGAAAACATTTATAGCTTTTTGAAATTTCGTGCCTATAAAGCGGTTAAGGACATTGAGCGCATCTAATATTATACTTCAGTGATGTCAACGTACCTTAACCACATTAAAAGGATTGAGAATTTAATACATTCTCGGTATGCTTTTGAAGAAACCTGAATACTAAATAAGAAAACCGACTTCCTTTCAAAACTAGTAATGAATGAGCATTACAAGTAGCAGCCCATTACATCGTTTCGCATGGCTTCCGAAACAGATTTCTCTCATGACATTTAGCCGATCTAATTTACTTCAACACAAAGTATCTTCTGTCTTGGCGTAGGAACATTGTGCCAGATTACCCGTAGAAGGTGACACCATTTGTCGTTGTTTGTCTGAATGTTAAGAATGTGCTGTGTGTGTGCTAATATCTTCTAGTTGGAGTCTGGCTGCAAAACGAACTCATTAAGAGCCGCCGCTATTAATATAGACGCGAAGATGAAAGGCATCACGAAGGAGATCAGACTCCTAAGTATTCGTTATCTTTGAGTAGAATGCACGACACTTTACCTCAAGCCCGGGATGCTAATCTTGGCGAATATCAAATGACACAGCATCACGGTTGCAGCACTGGACCTGGACATGGATTGTATGAAGGCTTCATTGTGTCATCCTCAGACACGACTGTGTTGCGTGCTAAAATCAAGGAGACGAGGCAAGGTAGTCACAGCCCGTTGTAGTGGGTTTTGGCACCATGGGCCGAGGATCTAGATGAGGTGCAGAATTGCACTTTTGCACTCCCACTCTATACTGAGACTACGCTGGCAGTTGCGCTGCGGTCGCCGTTTTTGGCCCTGCACAAGTAGAAAGATTAATGGCCACAGTCTGCAGTGCTCTGCGAACGCTGTGTGGCGTGAAAATCAAAATATAAATCTCCTCCTAATACGTTGTCATGCATAACAAATTTGCAACTGCTTTTTGCATACTTTATCATCATCTGACATCGGAGCTGATTCACAAAAAATTGAGAATGCGGTGCGGACGAAATGAATGCCGACTGAGATCACCACTTAAAGTGGATCGGGGGCGCTACTGGTGGCAAAGAATCGATGAAAGCTAAGTCATACTCCTAGCCCTGGAGGATATTTTATTTTCTGGTATCATCTCGGTGCTGCCATCGACTTATCCCTGTTGGAATTGCAAAGGGGAGCTATCCTATAAAGGTTGATTCTCTCCAGGGGCTCCGTAACTATACGTACGGTCCTGTACACAAGGACTTGTTTGTATCTTGGTTAGTTCTTGAGGGTAACATAAGGCGACGTGAAAATCATATTAAGGCTTTCAGGTCCCGTCTTTGATGTGTAATTCAATTTCGGGTGATGCCAGGAGTTTCCGTTGATTGAAAATTCTTTTGCCGCCATAAAGGGAGAAGTAATTCTTCGAATTGCAATTTCTTTACTGAATGCTTTCAAGATGAGATTTCGGAGATTTTGTGGGGAATGCTTGGAATACTGAACAAGACATGTTCAATCAAGGTGAAAATTAATAGAAGAATAATAAGGCAGACGTGATGTATGCACATAGTCGTTTTCAGATCAGCTCTAGTGCAGAATTTCTCCAGTTTCTTGTAATTGGTTCGATATAATCCTCCATCTCAACAGCTCGTTCCTTTTAACATTTGAGTTAAACATCTTCAGTCGGGTCAAATTCCTAACAGCTTCACCCGCTTGACAAATGCATATCCCATGAAAAATTACCTCCTAAGGCACATCGGAGCATAGGAGTCGTATCAATTTTTAACTCATTAGCCTTCAAGGGTTCACCGCTAATAGGAAATCCATACTCTCACATTAGTTTACTTTAATTTAGCCCAGCTCAAAGTCTGACAGCTCATCGCCTTTTAATTTAAGGCTGGACGACAAACCTGTCAACTTAAGCTAGATCAATTACTTACAGGAGATTCCTACTAGCCGGCCCAAGCTATTTTGACAGCTGTCTTTCCTTCTGAACGTCGAGCGTTTCTAAATAATTAAGGGTTCCATTCTGGCGACATATTGATGTGAACATTCTTGTGTTTCCTCACTTTCCTTTTGCTTTCTTTGGCCGAAAGGAGATTCTGTCCCAAAATAATCCCACAAAAATAGAAATTTTTCATTCTTGTAGTGAGACGACGCCATCGGATTTGAATGCAGCATCCAGCATCCAGCATCAGCTGCCGAATGCAGATCGGTGAATTAAAGAAAAAATGCAGCTACTCAACAATTTTTGGGCCATTTTATTTCATCATCACCATCTCTCGTCATGTTCTACGGCAGTCTTGAGGGACTGCGTAAAAATAGAGCACTCCATTTAATTTGTAGCCCCAAGTTATATTGCAGGGCGAAAGAGTGATGCTGCCAGTGGTTCGTTCATATGCAGTTGCTGTAAAAGTTGGAAGTCGTTTCCTCCCATAGATGATATGATGGATGAGCTTCTTCACTGGTGCGATAGGGGCATAGACTTCTTGCTTTTGCTGGCAATATTTAAGATTTATGTGATAGCTCATAAACAGCTGACTGCATAACCCATTTTTCTGTCAACGAATAGATTCCTTTTCATTGCTTCATATTCCTCAAGCGTCCAATTACCTCTACTGTGCACTCGAGAATCTCAGCGAACGTCTATTCAACTCATTAACAGCATTAGATCTTCGATCGTAATTTGCACGAACTAATGCTATTTTTGGAGTATCTGACGACTACCACATTCCTTGTATTTGAGATTGATCTGATTTGCATGGTGTTTTTCTCAGTCTACTTAATCATTGCCATTTTTTCTCAAAAGTATTTTAAGAAAAACAACTGATGTGAATAAAACCACATTCCAAAGACCACTGCCTTGTTACTCTGTTGTAGATGACTAATTAAGAAATCAATTTGAGTTGAACTAATTCGTGATATTACAAATGGAGTGAATCTATGTTGGATAGTGAGCGTGATTTTTTCCTCAAGTCTTATGCAGCTAACAGCACGTTAGGGACGGGAAACGTCTATGATTGAAACGCAGACCACCACTATGTAAAACTAGCAGAATAATTGAGAATGATTTGTGAGTAATTAGTATTCACTTCACTTTTTCAAACATAATGTATTTTTTTTTAGTAAATTACACAGCACACTTTTCCGCTGCTTCAGCTGTAAAATTTACCATTACCATTTTATAATCATCTTTTTCTAGCTCTTTAGACATGGTGGCAACTGGATATTGAACAGATGTTTTATTCTGTTATTATTCCAATACTGTTTTAACCTATCACTTATAGTCAACATAGAGTGATTTCAAGCAGATGTGATTCAAACCATGGACAGAATGAATTGTGAGTCGACGATGTTTTGCATTGCATCTCATGTGAACTAATTAAAGAGGGTTGCTTATCTATTAGGAATGGTCACACAGTAATACTTCTTGTTTGGAATGAGGAAGCTAATCACTCTTGATCGAAAAGGTTCTGTTATAGTCCTTATTCGTAAAAATGGTGGCAGGACTTTTGGAGCAAGGCTTAAAGAATTATATAGTCCGTTTAGAACTCTCCAAGTCAGAATGTTAAAGGTAAAGTTCATTCGCATTGTCAGCATAACAGAGAATTCTCGAGTGAGAAGGAATCAAGGATACATCATTGATGTAAGCTATGAAAAGCAGTGGGCCAGGGTGGCTGCCCTGTGGTACATTTGTATAATTCTGAACTGTTTTGGAAAGGACATAGTCAGATAAGTAGTTAGATAAGACGAAAACCAGCAATGAGTGAAACATAAGGATATAGAATCGTAAAAACATTTAGCAGCATTATCAATGTCTTACTCTCTCAAAACTCCTATTTTACTGGATTAGCAGGAGGATCAGTGGAAAAGTTGAGGTCAAATGAGTTATCCAACTCATTATTTACTCCACTGCACTGTGACAAGACAATCTGGAACAATACCATCCAAAAATGTAGAGTCGTATCAGGATAACCTAACTCTAATGGAATCAAACTATCATCATCAGAGCAGCTCCAGTTGATGAAAGCCAGGTTGAAGTCACTCTTTATCAAAATCTCGTCGGAAAAGAGAATATTACTTGATATTTCGTCAGTAAATAGAGCAAGCTTTTTGTAAAATCCGGAAGGACAGTTTAGAGAGATCTAACCAGTGACTATATAAATATTCTTAAGTGGAAGATGCAAACCCGCGCGTACAAGTTTCAGCTCCCCGAACCGAGCGGTATTTAGCTTCGTACAAGCATCTGGCGATGCTAAAAAACTACTTCTTCTACCAATAATACAGTATTGTCAAGGACGCCGAATTCAATTGAATTTAACAATCCATAGCGGCTGAGCAGCATCTCTTTAGGTATAGGCCTCTTGTTCCTTCCAGTATTTCCTACAAATGACAATTCTGCTTTTCTTAATTCCTCCGCTACCACTACTGTCCTCCCTGATGAATAGCATACTTCCTTGTGATACCTAAACAAAATCTTTCTCTTAGTAGCAAGTAGGAATGTCTTGTAAATATTGTGTAATGAAAAATCCCTTGTTTTCTCCTACGAGGCCGAAAAAAAGGAGTCTAGGGTCACCTTCGAATTGGCAGCTTTGCTGAACTTTACGGGTTTAACTGAAAGACACTACATTTTGTATAATCCAACGCCTCATTAAGTGGCGACTCCATTATGCAATTAAAATGGAGGTGACTCAACTTAATCCTGTAAGGATTCTAACTGCTTCAGTTACTTAATTCCTCCAGAAGATACGATCCCAGTTACCTTTCCGCCAAAAAAAAGAACTTATAGTAGCCTAAAATCATTATCCATACTATGCATATAGGGCCATACGCCAGACTAAATTTATTCTATCAGGATCATCGAAAATCTCATAGCCCTTTCAAAGTAGTTCATGGAACTAGAGCCACGTGAAGGTGAAAAGTAGTGTCCTGAAATTTTTTCAATTGGAAATTACGAACCGAGTTGATAGGATATCAAGTTTCACATGTGCATGACTTGAATAAAAGTCGTATTTTAATTAGTTGCATTAGAAATTACTCTATATGTGTTGTTTAGTGGCATTTATTATGTGGTCTGCTATTAAAATCAGATGTGTATCCACTTCTGACACGCAATTCGAACAAAATTCCATAAAATATTCAAATTGATACTCCACTTAATCCAGATTTTACCCAATAATCCGTAAGAGAACAACATTGTGACTGTCATCTTACCACTTGCTTCGGCTTCTTCCTTCCATCAACCTGGACAACCTGATGCTTGTACGATATCACTCAGAAATTGCATGTGTTAATTTCCTTGAAATTCTTCGAAATATGCGATAAAAACTTGTAAAATGTGAAACTTGTTCCATTTATGGCACTAGTGCAGTTGTCGGAAGTGCAGAGTGAAGTCTCAATCTAACCATTGCGAAAAAACTAATCCGATTAGCGCACAAATTAAGTAAGCTTAGTGTCAGCCAGAACCAAAACTGAAATAAAGTTAGTCCAGTTACTAAAGTGGTAAAAGCGTGGACTGGGTAAAATTGTGGGCCACTAATAGATTTCGACACCATAAATAATTTACAATAATCCCCGGTATATTGGACAAAGCTGTTCGGCACTCATCGAGGAGTAGAATTGATATCCGCCGGGGCAAATGGCGATTAAGGTAATCGCCAAAGCGTGTTTAATGGAACCTAGGAACAAGTCCTAAATTACCTTGGAAATGTACGTTCGCGAGAGTCGTGCGCAAATATACTTGTCGGCACCGACGCAGGCGCAATTTGTTAACCGGCGTTGGGCCTAAGTACGTATGGCAATTAAATCTGCTTCATACAGGGAGGAAGCTTTAGCCGGGAGTGCTTTCCCATGAGCATAAATTAACGATACCATGCACTGTGTACTACTCAAGTCCGTCCGGCCATCAATGGCCGACAACCGATAGTGGAAAAATGAATTCTTGCACAATAATAATAAATACCTCATTGCAATTTTACGGCTACAGCAGGGTTCCATTAGGCAGATGTCAGATTGATAAATTGATTTGGCGTCAGATGCATTCGCAGGCCTGGTAGTCGAGAAGAAAGATGCCTATCGCCTATGGTTTGACTAATTACAGTGCAAACTCTTCTCGGTGGCGTCTACAACACAAGCCTGTCATCATTAGTAAACCATTTTCGGGGGATCAATAAATTAGAGCCCTTCAAGGGGTGAGGTTGAACTAGTAAGGTAAAAACAAGGTAGCTCCACTGACAATGGTTTACCATTCATCGGGAAACAAATGAACATACGTAGCAATCCCCTTCAGTGTGCAAACATGGCAGTGTCATTAATCAAATTAATTCCGGCGTAACACATACATAGATAGGGATGAGTTGGTTCTGGTTTTTCCTTCCTGATCGAATTCAAGACTGACAGGGGTTCACCCCAAAATTTCTCAAATTAAAGGAATCACTTTATAGAATTACTTCTAGAATTCTGTGGTAGTAGGTACATGTGGCCATTCCAGTCAAACTGTGTGACGCTGATGAGAAATTTTCAAAACTTTTTTTTTGTATTTGGTCGCACTTGATGAGATTTCTTGGGAAATAATTATTTGTTCCCGATGAGATTAATAGATTTTTTACCCCCTCCGAATAATGAATTTCGTTTTACTTACACCTCAAAATCGTTGTGTGTTTTAATTGGCACAATGTTGGAGCTCACTGAGTTGCAAAAACTTCTGCTCTGGTTTTTGCAAATGATTCATGGTGGAAAATTTTAGCTGAGATAATGATCCTCCCCAGGGGAGGTGTTTTTTTTCTCCTTCATTACTACTGACTTTGCGGATCTTTTTACTTCATACCTACTGCTTTTTGCAAATACCCTATAAGTTTCCTCATATTTCGTTTTTGGAATCTGCGCAGTGAGCTCTGAAGAACGCTTTTGGAGATTTCCCATTTTTTAACTTATGTCCTGACTAACATAAAATCGTTGTATGTAAGCTGACTGCTTTCACTTCTTACCATGCTACCCCTTATTTGGAAATCTTAGAGTTGTGCAATAGGAAAATAAGTAATATTAAAAAAAATAAAAAGATAAAAAGCAAAATAAAAGATAAGAAAAGGTAAACTAGATGACTCAGTGGTCTACGAAATATCTTGTAGGAAACTGTACCTTGACCAAATGTTGGTATGATATTAAACTTCGGAATAGACTCAATAAGGAACGAGCGAACGAACGCTCACAAAATATGTAAATCGACATCTTGGCAAAAAAAGATTCTATGTCTTGCCGTTTGCAAGAAACTTATTTTCTCGAAGTGATAAGATACTTCCGGCATTGTATAATTATAACTAAGTAGATATATTATATAAGGAGTTCTTAAAACGTTTAAATACAAACAGAAGAATGTCTATGACATACTGACTCAAGCTTAGGGAAGATAATGCTACCAAATGTGAAACGTGTGCTCATAAGTGTCTTAACCAGTTGTTTTCTTGCTCTGAACGACAAAAAGTTCGAATTAACTCATAGTTGCCGAAGGCAACCATAAATTTTGCCCAATGTAGTAGATACATGATTACACCAGGTGAATTTGGAGTTAAATTCGACTCCAGATTTCTCTCCGAAGCTTTATGTGTAAGAACAAGTGGATTTACCAGAATTAAGAACACCGGCCATCCATAAATCCCAATAGTCCGACTTAGCTATAGATGCACATTGTCAGCCTACATATGTACAGGCGTATTAGTTATGACATCTGAAATGAATAAACTGAATAAGAAGCGCCTAAGAATGGAGCTCAGCAGTACTCCACAATTGAGACGCGAAATATCTGAAAAGTCACTTCCTATTCTGATAAACTGTAAGCGGCCCTTTAGAAAGCTTTTAATGAATTAACCACCGACGAAGAAAAATAAATAGCTCTTTTGGTAGCTTTTAATAACTAATAGAATCAAATGCCAAAGCTAAAGTCCAGCAACACAACAACAATCATAAAATCAATATCAAAGCCCTCGTGAATATCAAGCATTGCTTTCAGATTTGCTGTTTCACAACTGTGGGACGAATGAACATCCGTCTACTAGTTTACTAATAGTCTGTTACTGTTCATGTGGATCATGATTTACAACAAATGCAAGATTTTTCAAAAACTTTTGCCAAGAAATAGAGAAGTCTGATAGACGGATCGCAGGAATCTTACACGATTGCCTTTTTTGGAATAGATATAGCCATAGGTTGCCTACATTACCGGACATTGTAATGCAGCAGTTAAAAATAAGAGATAGTACACACAAAACTGAAGATACAATAATTTTAAGGAAACCATCAAATCCCACGGTATTAGACCCAACCGAATTCAGAGCCAACAACAACTCCTCCCCGCTAATACAACGAAAACCAATGGAATTTTGTGTAATGACTGTAAAAAATATTTGCTCAATATAGATTACAGGTAGATTAAAGTCAATTTGAGATATCGCTAAAACCCCCAAAGGCATTGCCACAAATGCCAACCTAATTTTTATTGTTCTTAAAGCTCTCTCTCTCTCTTTTATTCAGAGTCCCGATTATAGTTGGCATCTATGGAAGGATCTGTGGATACGAACGTCGAATATAAGACGACTTATATATATGAACGCCGTCAGGGATCACACAATGGTGGATTCTTTCGTACTGGCTGTGAATCTCTTGACCTATATCGGATTAATCACATATTAAAGCCCTCCCATACACAGGCGTGGCCATAGTCTGAGTTAAAATATGGTTTTGCACGCCTGAATTTGCCCAGTATTCGAAATTTTTCCTATGTAGGTAACGATAAGATTTTTATGGGATATACGAACGAAGTACACACTTTTTGATCAATTTAAGGCTGTTTAACGCGAATTACTCAGACTGGCTTTCAGAAGCATTTCTTGGCATAAGTCCACTGTGTTAAACCCAAGCTATTGCTCTTGTATATCTTAGATTTTAGCACAACTGCTTTTGTCTCCAATTTTATGCAAGGGGTCTTAAATATTGCATGTAACTACCTAAGACTAAGAATCAGACTCAGCCAATTTCTTGATTGCTGTGTAGTAATGAATTAATACTCTCAAATAAGATGCTATACTCTAATTCATAATCTCTGAAGTGAAACATTGATAAAATGTTATCAGAGGTCCTGCCTTTAAGACGCTAAATTCGAGTGGACTCCTATTAAAATTATATGACCATCTTAAAGTCGACTAATCATCTTTTAACAAGAAGTTTAGATAAATGCGGAAATCAAAATTGATTTTGGACCTAATTAAATTAGTAGTAAACTATGGCAGTGACACTGAATTCTCTATCATGAACGAGTCTTTTGTTCTCCAGCTGAAATGAGATTAGGCGGAGATCACTTTCCGCTTCATCCTGATATCAATGGCTGGCTATGCTGCAATAAATATCTTTTGACATTAATTGGTCCCACATGAGTCGGGATGTGTTTCAGTTAAAATGGAAAAAAGGAAATGTACTTAAAGAAGCCCACACAGCACACAATAAAAGATAAACCCCGAAAGGTCGAATTCAATTTTCTTCATTCACTCAAGTTCAGGAGAGACGAAATTTTTTATGACAGTCCAGACAGGCCATTCTGTGGCCATCAAGTTTGGGCAGCGCCCTCAATTGGATTATGTAGGATCGGCCAAGAAATCCCCTCATAAAAGACTGAGACGTCCTTTGTAGCATTTTTTTATGTTTAGACAACCGGTTGCCCGGGCCGTTTAATAGAATCGAAAAGCGCTTCGATAACCCTCATGGCAGGTCTCGATATACTTGGCCGGGCGATAATTATTATTTATTGCTTTCCGTCTCGCGAGAATCTTATCGGTGCATGAGGTCACGAAGTCATCGAATTAATTGATTCTAATGAATTCTTTGCTGCAACTTTCCTTGTAAACACTATCCAGATGAGGTCTTTAGCACCGTGAGTGTACTGCTGGGGCAACTCCCACGGCAGCGGGGACGGGCATTCATTATTGCCAGCATCGGTATCGGATCGGTACTGGAACTGGAACTGAAAAGCAGAAAGCGACTATGTAGCTATAGCTGCCATGAATTAGCTCTCTAAATCTTAACGCTTCTTGGCCGCCTTATGTTGTTTGTAGAAAGAAGCGATAATTTCTTGGAGTGTTTGCTTCAAAGGCGGATAATTCTAGTCATGGATATCATCTTCCATCCACCCAAACGAAGGCTGGTGTGGTTTATATCTCGGCCTGAGGCCTTGATTAAAACGTCGGAAATTGGTCTGAGATCTTTCAAGTTGAATCTGCGTTGGGTTGATTAGCTCCCAGCAATCGATTTCCGTTCTAATTACGATGGCCTCCTTGCTATTTGCACTTTACAGGAACGCCAAGCTTCTGTTGGACGCGAGGGAGTACTCCATCGAAGATGGTGGTAATTAAATGAAATTTTATTTAGCTTATGTAATCCTCCAATTTCTTTAAAGCGGGCAAATTGACTTGGATAGCTTCTGGGAAGCAGGAGCGAATCAATTTAGCTCATTAATAAAACGAGGAGTTTCATCAGAAGAGAAGAGTGATTCGAAATGAGATTTGCGCGTCACAGGGCTCTGAGTAATCTGATCTGATCGCCAAAGGAAATTTATCAGAGGCGATTAATAATTCTGGAAATAATTCAAAATCACCTGTGTGGGTGTCTTAACATACTCATCCGTGCAGCATTCAGCGAAAACTTAGGTGCATATATGCATAGGTGGACGTTGCTGAAAATAAATTGCTATAGTGCGATTTGGAAAGCGGTTTAACTGGGAAATGAATCATTGGAGGATTGGCACAGTGATTGCAAGGAAGAGGTACTGTAGAGAAATCTTTCATAAGAAGTTTCACAGCCTGCGCAATTTAGATGTTATTGCAACGATGATATGATGATTAACTCTATTCCCCTGATGGCAGTAATAGTTTTATTTGGGAAAGCGGTGGGAAAAGGGGAAATAAATACAGCACTAAGACTGCTTCTCTGCTGGGTATAACCAGGCTTGCCTGTTCCTCACCAGTCTATTATTGGGTTGCTGCGAGCCGCAACGTAGACAATGATCCTTTACCATCAA
Organism: Dasypogon diadema; assembly: GCA_006980735.1. NCBI lineage: Eukaryota > Metazoa > Arthropoda > Insecta > Diptera > Asilidae > Dasypogon > Dasypogon diadema. The sequence goes on from QYTT01082270.1 coordinate 58,574, forward strand.
AGTGATGATTGCTTCAGAGTTTGATCTCAAGATTTCACCATGGGAGCCTTGAGGACCTTACGCTGTTCTACTTCCTTTAACACACAAATGGATCAAAAATGAAGATAGCGACTCTTTTGAAGCCCTGCGTCACTTCTAACCTGGTAAGAAACTGCAAATATATATTTAACAATCCGTCCCAGAATAATAGAATACGAACGTCCCAGAAGAATAGAATGCGACATGCAGCAGTAGCATAGATGGTAATAAGAAGATGAGTTGCCACGAAAGGGTTTAATCTTTCACTCCTCGACCTCTCCACGGGGATGACCTCTAAATATATGCTTGGGCATATGGTGGACTGTGAAAACCACGAACACTGTCAGCTTTGGTAAGTGACCCCAGTTGTAAGAACAATTAAGGAATTGTCGAGGCCCCTAATGCCAGCTCAACATAAAAACTTCTCCCACTAAATAAGATATCATTAAGAGACACAGCTTCTTGAAAGCAGACCAACACAGAATCGGACACTCGAGCGACGCTAAATGAGGGGCTGCGGAGAAGAGACAAAGACGGTTATACATTTTTTGCGTCATTGTTTATAACTCTCGACAAAGATATAAATATTTAGAATAATACTTCTTTGATGAACTGCATGAAGCAAGCAAAAGGGGATGGAAGCTCATCTTAGATTTTATTAGGTTGATCGGGTTTCTACCCTAACGCGTGGATGAGCTATGGACCTACCAATTCTGCCACGTTTACAAAAAATACTTAGGATAATTATCTTCAAGATTTTTACTTGAAAAATAATAAATAGGTATCCTGCACCTACGTCAAAAGTTAATTATTAGAAAATTGCTTTATGAATCAAGACAACAAGAAGAACCGGGCTCTGTCTAAAGTGAAATTCATTGCAAGTTTTTCAAAATTTTCACCAGTTTCAGGTTAAATATTTTGTTATTAAAAATTTATATTTTTCTAATTCAAAAAAGCTTAAAAGCTTGGGCGTTTTTTTTCTACAGTACGACTCATAATTTACTTCCTAAAGTGAATTATAAATTATTTATTTAATCAATTAATGTTGAGTTTGGTATAAGTGTAGAAAATTTATTTCCAGTGGAAAAGTAATAAAACATTTTTAGTGGAAAAAAAGAGAAACACTTTTATTCTGTTTCTGGTTTGCGTTTGAGCACCACAAGGGCTCATATAGGTTCAGAAAATCTTTTCAGCTAGTTGAGCATGAAAAGTATTACAAGAAAGAATGCTTTAAGGTTAATGGGAATGATGGATATAGTAAGGAATTTGTTCTAAAGCCTCCTGGTGAGGTGACTATCCGTAATTATAGAAGCCGTAAATTGTATTTGACCCTAGCAAGAGGTCTCCCTATCTACCAACATGTTACGGTCGTGGAGGAATGATAATTGGTTATTGTTCCTTTACTTTCATCGCACATCAGAATGCAGAACCGACATTGGCTAGACAGCCCAGAAAATTATTGGTTCCCAACGATAATTCCAATTAATTTGGAATTCTGTTCACGATACGGGAGAAAGGCGACAAAATTGTGTTTAGGCAGAGAAGGCAAACTAAATTCGTGTCCCCCATAAATCAAGGAATTTGTCACACCACAACTTGATGCAGGCTTCAATTAATTCAATGCAACAACTGCCTCCCCTGTTTCCTTCCGAAATTGTTAAAAAATAGGAGGAATCTCGTAATCGTAAGCCCAATCATTCATTAAACCAGTAACAGGCATGGTATCAATTAAAAATTCCAAATGAGTACCGATGTAATTACTCGACGATTGGAGAATGATAATTAAGATCGAACGTGTCTCCTAGACTTAATCATCCTATGATGGTAGCAAATTATTGCCTGACAATGCCCTCATAGGCACTTCCCATGCAAGACTGATGGAAGTGTACGGTGACAGTGGCTTACCCGGTCCGCCCAGGGTTTCAGCCCAGCCCGAACTTAGGTGAGGTTAATTGCCTGATGAAAGTGTCCGCTCCGTGTTCCTTCATCTCCTTCTAGGATGTTGTCACTGGACACGGGACACGAAAGCATGGAGCACATGTTTTTCCTTAAATATGTAAATCGAAGCAGGGAACGGATGACCGGGCTGGATAAACCAGTCTACACGGTAATTACAAACCACGCACGCATATAAAATGAGTTTCGCCTTTGCACTGGCTGCATATGGCACAATGTCGAAGTATCCAGGAGCGAAGCCAGACATCCGCCGTCCAATGCTAGTGGCTGCTGGCTGGTTCGTTGGCAATTACACGCGATGCTAAATAATTCTCCTGGGCTAACAACGCTGGCATCGCGGCTGCATTTGAAGTTATTTATAGGCTCTCTGCGCCAAAGAATCTCCCGTCGGGACTAGCGTATTTTTAGGGAAAGGATAATAAGTGGCAATTAAAAGACGCTGTTTATAGGTTTCGGTCAATAAACGGTGATTACACAAATTGCAGTTTATATCCAGACGAGATCACGCCTCCAGATGAACAATGCCTGTGCCTGCTGCCTGCCGCCTGGGAAGAAGTGTAAAAGTCCCTGAGAAGCCCCAAAAGATGACGGAAGTAATTTTTATGGATTTTTAATCGCACCAGCTATAACTGGTGTTATATCTTCCTGCTGTGCTTATTTCGAGGGTCTGTCGATTTCGTCCGCTTAATGTTCATGGTAATTACGACCATCTGTCTTATTGAGGAGCTTTTTTGGTATGGCCATGGGTAGCTGATGTTTTGAGACCAAACTCTAATTTTGATCAAATTGCGGTTTTAATTTTCCACAATAAGCGTTAATGGCGTTGCGATTTATCACAAGATGGGCCTTCAATTCAAATTACAAAGTGTTGATAGAAAGCATAAAATTAATCGTAAATTATTGTTGTGCTTGAAAAGTGGCGAATTTGAACCAGCTAGAGAGCTTATCCTCTTCAGTCTTGAATTTTGTCCTTTTTCCAGTAGCAAAATTTTCTCTAGCCTGACCAGTTCTTTACAGACGGTCGTCGCTGGAGTTTTTTGTAGTTCATAAATGATAAGGAACGCTGTTAAGGATATTTCTTGCCAAACTCATCATTTCCCTGTCCTTGATGTGTTAAGGTCGAAGACTCCCTACTCTCGAACTGCTCAAGAAGAAATCTTGCCTTTACAAAATAATGCGAATGATTGTTGATGAATTCAGGAGTTTTCTTCGTCAACGGTGCCTCCATTTTGGCCTGGACACTTGAAGAGTCGACTTTTCTCTACATCTCTATGGCCATTGCTTCGTCGACCACAGGAACTCGGCAAGGCGAAGCAAAGCTGATACCTAGAAGTGATCTCAATTCATTTTTTTTTAAGGTGTTGCCTAAGCTCAGGCGACAACCCTATGATGTTCATAGCACAGCTTTATGTGGAAGGAAATTAGGGAAGGAGAGATTGGGAAATTTTAACCTGACAAATGTTGCAAGTGAGACACAATTTTTTTGGCATGAAATTTTTACTGTGCAACATCCCAGTGGCTTCACAAGTACAATTCTTGTCAGTGGAATTGCCTCAACCACTGGTACCCAGAAAAATCGCCGTGTCCTGTGCGGGATTCAACGCGAATCTAGAACAGACTACCCTTGTTACTTCGTTTTCACCAAAGGTATCCCCTCAGTTTATACCATACAAAAAAGTAGTAGGTAGGTATTTTCATAAAACGTAGATATGCAAGAGTGAAGCTAATTTGGCATAAAGTTCTCCAGAAGCTTTCCTATGGAAGGCTTACATAATATGCGCTCGTCATTTTCTCGTATATTTACAAAAGCTCTTTTATGTGTGAATTAGAATTCAAAGCCGGATCACACCTTATCTAATATTTCACCGTAACCACCATCCAAACTATTCTATTGCGTCCATATTCTTCCGAAAAACAGCTGCGGCTTCGCTTTTTCGAACTGTTTACTCCTTTCCATCCCATACACCTTTCTTTTTTATGTCCGTCAGCGAAAATCCTAAACGTCCGTGATTTCCGCCAGAAACCACAATCATCAAGTAAGGTGTTCACCAAATTCCAGTCGATCTCCGTGATTTGTTCCTATGTTCGAACCTAGGCGGAGGAAATAGCTTTACATTAAACCAAAGATATTTAATTTCTTAAATGAATTTCTGGCAGTCGATGGCAGTAATTTTGCACTGGAATTTTTCTAGGCGTGAATTTTTAGTATCATGAGGTGCGCTTCTAACAGTCCCATCAAGCGAATTATTGTCTCGATCATTCCATTCCTCGATCCTCTAAACCTTACAAATGTGCAGTAATTGTGAAAAATTTGTTATCTAGTTTATTTCTTAAAATCTCCAAAGCGTGCACAGAAGCAAGAAAATTTCTATATAAATCCTCATATTTTTTTTGAGTTCGACAAAAATTTCTTGAAAATATTTCCACATTTCTCAGGCGATTTCGTGTGAAATATGTAAAATCGAAATTACTATGCAAAGGCTTATCTCACATTTCGCATAGAATTGCGATCATAGCCAGAACAAGACCACGAAAATGACTGAAACTGCGACTTGTTTCTCCATTTCAATTCATGTCATATCCGCAAAAACATAACTCAGTTTTGTCTCCCAGTCCCATAATTACCATATCAAATGTCAAAAACATTTTAATTGCTATTTACATTGATTCATTTTGAACAGTTGTGGCTGGTTCGGTGTGATCGATATGCACATATGCACGCAATTCCAAAAATACCATTATCTGGTGGCGCTCCATTATTGTCCAAATGGCTTCGCCTGGAAGTCAAAGTAGAGGGCAACTATACACGAACAGTTATTGTCCATTAAAAGCCTTCAACATCTCCATATGAATGGGAAGTTTATCTTTTGAGAACTTTTGTAGCTCGGTTCATATTCTGATGAAAAGCCACTATGTCCTCCATCGATTTCATAATGCTCAAAGCTTCGACCAAACTGGAATTCACATGGGCTTGGGTACGGGGTTGGATAGTGTTTAACGAATGTGGAGCCGGAGAGAAAATTTGTTTTGCATTTTTCATAGGAAAATTTCATAAAACCATATGTTGAATGCCAGATATTTTGCATTCAGTGAAATGTAAATTATGACTGATATTGTTTTCATCAGGTATTGTGATAGGTGAGGGCGAGTGTACTCCTTTCAGTTGCAACAAACCAGTTCATGTTTAATTTTCAGTGCATGGATTCGCTGCAATATTTTCACTTTAACTTGTCCGTTATCGTTCCTCTTTGAACAGAAAAAGTCAGGATTTTCATTAATCATGCATTTCGTGAAAAAAGTAAATTAGTAATAACGAGAAAATAGACATTATAGGATTTAAAATTTCCACGCAAACGTCACAGACCACAATTTTTTTTTGAAGTAATGGTGAAATATGGAATTTTTTATAACTAAAATGTAAACTGGTTAGAAGACCGATTCCGTAGTACTTCTGAGACTGATCATTTGGTAAAAATTCTGAGAAAATATTGTGATTTTTGTATTTCAACTTTAATTTTCTCCATCCTGGGACTCTTTATAATGGTGTACAGGATTACAATGGTACTGAAAGTCCCCTTAACTTTTTTTAACTAGCCTACTCCAAGTTTTAAGTTACTTAACAAATTTTTTTGAGCGCGCAGTTTTATCCTCTCGCATATATTTTTTGACCGGATTTAATTGAAGAATTTAAAAGGATCGTTTACACAAGGATCAATTGTTGAACCCCTCCTATTTAGGCCGTATATAAATTACCCTTTAGGTCAAGTATATAACCCATCCATTCACTTTTGCACCGGTGATGTCTCATCTTTACAATAATTGGCCAATAATTTAGCACTGAATCCGAGCAATTTACAGGATAAGTTTGTACAAAATCATTTTATCTGCTATTATGCTGAAGAACTGTACTCTGCTCTTTATTGACTCTGCAAAAAGCTTTGGTGTAGCAATCAAATCCACGTTAAGTTTTTGCGACAATATTACAAATACCACCATGTTCGAGAAAAGTGTGGCTTAATGCAGAATTGTTATCCCACGAAATGCGTTTGATCTGTTATTATACATCACTCTACCCATAGTAGTATACTATATCCAAAGTTTGATAATATTTTCCATGAAAAACTAAATGTGGCTCGATTTCCATGTTTCATTTACCTCGAAGTTTTCACATCTCTTACCAAGGCCTGTTGCCGAGCAACTTGAGTCGGAAGTCTGTAGATTTTCTCCTTTATGGGAGTGGGTTCAATTCCTGCAAAGGGCGCGATGATTTATCTGGGCACCAGTGATTGAGGCGATTCTACTGACGAGAGTTGTACTTGCGCTGTTACACAGTAAAAATGTCATGCCAACATTTGTCATGTTAAAATTTCCCAATCTCCTCTTCCCTAAAAATTTGCTATATGCGTCACAGAGTTGTTGTAATTGTGTGCAACTCGGTCCATTTGTAAGTTAATGTTGTCAGGTTTGTTATGTTTTCATTTAGAATCCCAAAGAAAAGGGAAATTACTAAAGCCGGGAGTTTTTTTGAAGAGCCTTTTTTTATAGTGTGCCATAAATTTCTCCTTAAATAACGACCTTATCAATTCACAAAATACTTAACTAACAAAAAACCGAGAGCTTTTTCAATCCCAAGTGGAAGGTTTTCTCTTTTATCTAACGCGAAACTACTTTCATAATTTAAAAGAGTCTACGATAAAAACTTTATCCGACTATTCCACTATTCATTTTGAACTTAAATGGAATAGTTTTAAATAAGGCAATATAGAATTGTACTATAAATTTTATATGGAGGTTGAGCTCTTACACCATATTGTGCTGTTTTTATGTCATGAATAACAAACTATTCGACCTCAGTACTCATCATTTGCGCAAGGGATCAATGGATCAATGGCAGTAACGAAAGCATATCTGATACCAATCTCCCGGCCACCTTTAACAATAGCCTTCCAGCCGAGCTCAATTTTTATTTTCACATCCCATATAGTGTGAGATATGAGGATATGTCAAAGCCATGCACCATTGACAGATCCCACCTAATGGTGAGCCCTTCTTCCGTTCATTCAGATTCAAATCGAACTGCTGCTGTCGTACATATTTAATGAGGCTCGAATTGAAAGGGCACCATGCAAACGAGGGATGATGTGAGTGCTGGGCACAAATGGAACAGAAGACTCCAGCATAGCCAACAAATTGATATGTTCCGTGTGCGGACGAAACACTAAATTAAGACGTTAACATGACCGAAAACTGCTTTTCCGTTTAATCATTGACGTCAATGTTCGATGTTTAATTGAGAAATTGTTATGATAGGCCCAACCGTTTTTTTTTTTGGGGTTAAATTGGTCTGACTTATGGTTAACATGGTTGGGTAGAACCCTTCGGTGAATGCAGAGCCAGGAAAATTTATTCCCCAGCATCGATTCAATGTCAAGAACCCCGTTCATTAAAGATTGAAAAGGAAATATAACCTCTGGTTAAGTGGTGTTTGATTGGATTCAATTAAAATCTATCGCCTTCTTTCGTGGAAACTGCTGAGATTGAGGAGAGGGTAAGTTGTTTAGTAACAAAAGTGGCCAACTGATGTAACACAATTTAGTGCTTTATGTGGGAAGTAGGTATATGTAGTTCAGCAGAAACATGTCTCTTATTAAAAGTATTTGTTACAACATAGCTGGAGCGGTGGTTCCAGTTTTTAACGAACTTAAGTGACTTTGTTAACAATGCAAGAGTGAATGCCTACTTGTGTGAGTTACAACCAACAGACTGACTCGGATAACAAGCAGTTTTACTTTAGTTAAGTACTTTATGAAAATTTTAATGTTAGATTCTAATTGACTTCACAAGATCGGTGATGGAAATTGCCTCATGTTGGTGGAAGGAAGCATATGATCTTGATCCTCCTTTTCGTACCTCCATTGAAAGTTTCCTTTTTTGACTGTTCCGTCTGTGTTATTCTGCAAGGAATACTTTACCCATTACGACCCATTACTCATGTTAGACCCAGACTTGAATTTTATTCGCATATTTGGGCAAGAGCAGGATGTATTGTGTTGTCCTCATTAGACAAAGTCAAAAAAGCTTTTAAGCTCATGGCAACGAGGCGATTACCTCTATAGTCGATTCCTTGGAGCAGAGACGCAATGTTACTTGCCTAACGGTCTTTATCGCTACTTTAATGGGCATTACTCCAACGAAATTTCTGATTTCATTCCTTGTAGAGTAATCCCTACGCAAGATACCCATATTTCGAACCATCTTCCCTCCTTCGTCCTTGAGACAAGCAAAATACTAAAGAACTGATATTTTTTTTATCATGAATGATCTGAAACTTTTAATACTGCTGATTCACAACTATGATGTTGATGAAAGCCTCTTTACCTTCTCACCATTTAGGAAGAACTGTATCTGTGTACACATTAACTTCTCTAGGACTTTGGAAAGAAAGCACAAAACACTAATGAAACTAGCAGTACAATAATAGAAGTAGCTAGCCAACATATCATTTCATGCTCCAGGGTGTCGATACTTGATGTTATTGTTTCATTTTTAATCAGCTAAAAAACTTTGGTTTTGCCTAACCAAAATTACTTAGTGTGTTGCCTGTCTTATCTTGTTTTGAATATAATCGTTGTAAATTTTGATTTTTTGTTCTTTAAAATTGTAATAAGTTTTCCCTTGAGTAAAATTTTTTAATTTTAAGCCTGCTGATTTATGGATTTTTAACATCTTTGCAAAAGAACAGTATACAATAATAGTGGCTTTCCTTTTCCTTGGATCACTTTTCTGCACATTTCTTAATAGGTTTCTTTTCCTAATGTCACTCCAAAATGCATTTGATGCAGTGTTACTTCTGTGAGCATGTTTTTTCAAGATTATCTCCGCGTACTATTCCGTGTATATTGTTAAGAGATCAAAATTGCTTATACTATCACAACTACCTCGACTCAAGGCATTTAAAGGCCTGTGATTTCAAAGCATTTAAACTTTGAAAATCTTCCATATAAATCCAAATCTCAAAGGGTCACATCTCCAAATTTTCTTTACAAGAAAAATTACTTTCCCAACAGATGCGGATGGACCATAAATCAATTTTATCAAATACCCACATGCATATTTTACAATGACTAATTCGAATTTGTTTTTCCTTTTTCCTTTCCAGGCCAGTACCGCTCTCCAAGGATAACAGAGCATCCCAGTGATACAGTAGTCCCAAAGAATGATCCCGTCACGTTAAATTGTAAAGCTGAGGGAAAACCCGAACCGACAATCGAATGGTATAAGGTAAGGAAATAAATCTTTCAAGCATGAAATTGTATTCTCCAAAAAAATAAAAGAACGCATCCAGGAAGGATATAAAACAAACTAATAAATCTCCTCTTTTTCCGATTTTCCCCCCAAAAAAGGATGGTGAACCAGTCAAGACAAGTCCCAACGATAATAAATCGCATCGCGTTTTATTGCCATCCGGCTCTCTGTTCTTCCTGAGAACGGTCCATGGCAAAAAGGAACAGGACGGTGGAGTCTATTGGTGTGTAGCTAAGAATCAAGCGGGAAAGGTGTACAGCAGAAATGCGACGCTTCAAATAGCAGGTATGGTATCCAAGATCGAATCCCCATTTGCTTTCATGTCTTGATAACGACCGGCTGAAGTAATTCTGCAAGTGATAACGTTCTACTCCACTAAGTTGGGCCGCTTTTGCTTGTCACCAGACGCACCCGACTGAAACAAATTACCCCTGCTGGGAAACATCTTAAGAACTAATTCCCGGGTAATTTTCACCTCACATAAGTGTACATTTTAATTTATCTGCACGTGCTAAATGCGGTCGTTCTGAACCTAAAATAACATTGCAGGAGATGGATCCCCGTTCAGTCTACAGTGAGATAAAATTAAAATGGCATGCATCAGCCACAGTCCGCACAAGAGCTGGATAGATAGGGGAAAGAAGTTCTGTAGATGCATGCACAGAAGGAAGATAAAACCAATTTATGGCCCTTTTCAGTCTTTACAATTTTTTAATACCCTCCCTCCGCGTACACCGCCTTAAGATCATTTTCATTTGATACCCAAAAGGGCATAGAAGCACGTGGCATTCTTGTCATTGGATGAAATCGTTGTTTTAATGTTTGTAACGCTAAATATGGAGCGGTGTCCAAGACTTCTCGACCTGTAACGAGTTTTTACTCTGGCCCAAGACTTTAAGAAGCAACTTTTTTCCGGTATGTCAATTCGTAAGAGCCTTCTTAGATAGACTTTAAAAGGCATTCTCCCAAGAATGTGCAGTGTGATGCATTTCGATAACATAATTACATTTGTATGAGTATCTTCGGTGATACATGCAATGGATGTGCAAACTTCCAGGACTTTTAAGGTATCTATAAAATGTCAGCAACAGGTCTGGTAATATAAATGGTGAATGACGTTGATTTAATTCATATTTCATTGTAGCGGTTACAAAACAATGATCAGTTAAAAGACAAGGGATTCTCTTTTGAAATAAGACATTAAGCTGGAAATGTTTATGAAGGAAGTTACACCATAAGATAATGACTAATGACAACGAATGAAACAAAACTTTGCTTTACGTCTAAACCTTCTTAAAGTAGGAGAGATCGGAGAGTTATGAGACGGGTTTTGTTTTTGGACCAAAAGTATAGTAAAGAAATTGTTTATGGAAATATATTTTGTCAAATCGTTTGTACGCATAATAGCACATAATAGATTGGTTTGTTGAAATTTGAAAAAGTTCCATAAACTTAGCCTGTTGGCTTGAAAGTTGGTTTTTCTGCATTTTCAAAATGTTTGGGGGGGGTTGTGAGACACGCCTTTAAATGAAAGAAATGGCATACTTTGATCAAAATTGTTTATTCGAATTGAAAAAGAAGGCAAATGTTGTGGATTTTAATGTATTTGAGTTAAAAAAGGTAAAGGAAAGATTGCCTCACAACCTCCTGAAAATATTATCTCACGACCCCCCGATATCTGTCTTTTCAAAATGGTCACCGCGTCATCGATACATCGAATGATTATACAAAAATTCTTTTTATGTGTCAAACGGCTACTTACCAAGGAATGTTTTGTCTATACATTTTTGGGAACAGCTTGAAAACCTAAGTGAAAATACACAAGTGGTCAATAAAACTTTTAAACACAAAACTGAAGTCGCTATGTGGAAAGACACTAAGAATCTATGTCAATGCGACGAGTGCCATATGAAAAGGAAGATACTAGACGAGAAAAAAATTTGACAGTCATAAGTAGATGCCCGCACTTTTCAATGTCGTGCTCCCCTATATGTAAATCCTCCAGAATCTATTCATTTGGACCAGAAGATACGGATTCGTTTTTGAAGGATTCTATGTGTAATACTAGAGAAATAAATATTATCCATTGTTCAGAATGCTAATTTATTAAGAAATTTCTGCAGACGCTTTAGATAGGTTCCAATTCAAGGGGACAGATAAAGATATCTTATATGCATAGCATTCAAAGCTTCCAAACAAAAGTTTTTTATTTTAATTTCTGCAATATCTTAAGTTAAAATAATTGAAAGGAAGAGGTAATTGAAAAGCTATCGCACCAGAATCTTTGTTTCGCTAACACTTAAAATAATTTGCGTTATATCATAAGTGCATCAGGTTGGAGAAGGTTTTGCAAGTCAGCTGCGCTTCCAGATACTCAGATACTGTATTTTCGTATAAGACAACATTAATTGTTTACTCTCTGTTCATTTTGAATTTGAACACTGAAGCTTCCGCCATCCGAGTACATTTCACGAGTTTTGTTTCATTTCCTATCACAAGTGAAGCGGAGAGCTTTATTTTTTTGTACTTTAGAAGTTCTGTTGTACTAAGCCGACATCACCGAGAGTTGTACTACAATAGTTCTCAAAATTTTTTGTTCTATTATCTCCTTTTATTTATACAAAACGAAGTACGATGCTAACAGCACTCTTGATGAGGTGAACTCTTCTTATCATTTTCAAACGATGTACAAAAAAAAAGCACCACTTGGTTTTGAGGTTCGCAGAAACCAATCCTCTACTCTCCAAACCTCTCTTCAAAGGCGAACAAGTAACTATATCGTCGTGCATTTTTCTTCTTTGTATATAGTTAGCTTATTTTTTACGGATAGTAAATTCTCATATATATTTAAAAAGTCCCCAAACAACTTTTGCCTTCCTAATCTAACAACTCGTATGTCTGAGTATTAAGCATTAGCTTATATTTCCCTGATATGCATGTTACTCTATCTAGAGTAACCAAATTCGTGTCTTACACTAATTTCCCATTGCGAATAATTAAAGCTCAGCTAAGAGGATTAAGCTAATCGCAACACAAACAATTAACACTTCAGTTTTTCTTTATTTAGTCTGGATGTTCGTACACGAAAGAAATAAATTAGAGGATGGAATTTGCTTGGTTAACAACACCTAATTATTTGACGATTGCAGTTTAATGAACACAGCACGTGTTAAATGGGTCTCTGGTGATTTTTGAAGGATAATTGGCAAATAAAAGGATAAAAGTGCAAAATATTCTAAAGTAGTTTTCATTAAAAATATGTAAATGCATTTTATAACAAACAAAACAACTGAATGCACATTTTATAAGAAGAATTTTTGTCAGTACAATTGCCTTAACCGCTGGTACCCAAATAAATCTCCGCCTCCTGTGCAGGATTCAAACCCGCACCCACAGTGAAAGAAATTTGCAGACGTGCGCCTCAGCCCGCTCGGCCATCGGCGTGAAGGAGTAAAGAAAATACTTCTTTCTTGCTTTTAATGGAACTTAAACAAGTAAAAAATTATTTGTCGATTTTTAAATCAAAGCTCCATCTTTCTGTTTATTTCTACTGCAAATAATTCGGTCTATTACTTCTGTTACTATCTTTCTAATATATTGTAACTTTTAAAGAAAACGATGTAAAAGTGTAGTAAAATAAGTAAATAACATCTTCCTCAAGTGACGAGACAAAATGGATGATAAACTTATATGGAAAGCATTCTCCAAATTTGTCCTTAATTACAATTAATAATCGTAAATCTATTCCTAAAATAATTCAATTTCCAATTAGGTAAACTCAGGTTCTAATTGCCTTTTCTATATTAGATTAAGAAGCTTCTAAACGACATTTGCTCGTGTACTAATCACCTAGAACAACTTACCAACAGAAGATATCTCGGAATATATTCAAGTCCCCACAACGAGCATGACGTGTTCAATGGGATATCGGCAAGCACAGTTTCAATTTATTTCAATTTATCTCAAGATGGTAAGAAGTACAAGCACCTAACAAGTGCGGAGGAAAGTCTCCTGTTCCTCCTCCTCCCTCACCTTTGATATGCTGTAGTCTTCCGGCAATGTTGGGTAAAATGAATATCGGATAGATTCATGGATGTTCTGGTACAGCAGAATCAAGTTTATGTCGAATACAAACTCTCCCGACGGCAAATTATTATTACCTCGGTGTGCAACGTGCACTGATGTTTGGAGTGACTTGTATAGCTGAAACATGTCTCGCTCTGCAGGGTTTGTGTGCAGGTCTTTAACTTGTTTCCATAGAAAACATACAGGCCCTAGGGGTTGAAATTAATGCCATAGGAACAGCCTTTAATAAGGAACCGAAAACATTTTAGTTGAACCTGGAAAATGCTTTTCACCTGGATCCTGCTATCTTGTAACAACAAGCGGGACGGATAATTTTCAATATCAGTGCTGGGTATAAATACCCTTTATACCCAGAATTCAGGTATTATGTTTAACAAATGCAAATTAGATGCAAATTATGCAGAAAGCAAGAACAGACCAGAATTGCATTTTAGAGCACTTCATTTTTTCTTCTTGTAGTACCTGGGATAGAATGTGGAGTTGTTGTTAGTGAGGGAAAAGATTGAATTAATTTCAGATAATGCGCAAAAGTGATTTAAATTTAATTTACGAAAAATTGAGAGATATATTATATTTTTAGATTTGCCATTGGAATTCTGTCCTGATGGCAACAATAAGAGATAAGTACATATTTGCTGGCATGTCTGTAAAAAGTAATTCGAATATCAATTTTGTTATTATTTGAACCCCGCAAAAAACGAGATAAATGTGTTTCGATAACCTAATATGATCTTATTGCCATTGCTGTAGTCGCTAAATACACTGAATCAATAACACTTTGATTTATTTAAACCATTTTGCCATCAATATTAACACTAAGGTTCCACTTCTCTTATATTAGTGAATTTTCGTTTGAATACCTGAAGAAATAGTTTAGCTTTTCAAAGGTACTAGACAATAATTAAACTGACATAAATGCCTATTATCGAATGTAAATTTACAATGAACATTTTATACCAGCATTTCAAAACAAATGATGAAAGAACATCATATACATATCAAATGTAAACTAGATTGAAAAGGCTGAATTAATTTGATTTATTGCAACTTGTTCGTAGGGGCTGAGGTGCACTTCTGAAGACCTTGATCTCTCTGGGCATTAGTTCGACTTCTGCAAAGGACGCAGTGATATATCCGGATACCAGTGGTTGAGGCAATTCTGATAACGAAAATTGTACTTATAAAGTCACTGAGTTGTTGCACAGTAAAAATCGCGGCTTACTTGCAACATTTGTCAGGTTAAAATTTCCCATATTCTCTTCCCAAAAATTTCCCTCCACCTAGGCTGTGCTGTGTACATTATAGGGTTGTATCCTGAGCTTAGGAAATTTTCACAAAACTGTAAACGCACATCGGCAGGAGATCGGTTGACCTCCTTCCTTCTCTTGGCCCTTTGGGCCAAGGTACGCCTTTCTCAGGCCTGCAATTTCCTCCGTCCAACAATAGGCAGAGCTTTTATTATGCCGAGATTTTAATCGAGGTTTTGACGCATCACATACTCTGCCTTGGAGACTTATGGTTCCTTCCGCTACCGCCTCAGCCTCTCCCTGACTCCCAGTCTTAACGGTACCCGTAAGTGACCGCCGCCCTCGCTCCTTTGTGTTTTGTCGCGGGGTGTGGCCGTGTAATCCTACAGTATAGCCTACCCTCCACCAGCAGTACAAAATTCTCCGGGGCAAAGGAGACCTTTCACCTTCCCACTCTAACCTCTCTTCAATGTTAGTTGCCACCGTATGCTGTATTCACCCTGAAGATCTGAGTTCCTGATGTCCACTGACATGAAGAGCCCAGAGAAAATTCCCAAAAATGATTCATTTAGATACACGCATTAAAATGTGAACAAGTCTACCCAGTCTTTGATTTTCATACCATTCGGTTTCGGTGGATAGGAGACTACAGAGCAATTATATTTTCAAACGGCTCGTTATCAAGAAATAAAGGATCCATTAAATGCCGACTTTTATATTTCCTTTAGAGCACCTTGTAGGGCTTATCAGGCTCCGCATACAACCATTAGTCTTTCTATCATCATTCTTCCTAATTTGGTTGGAAAATCTCCTAAAGACCCCTCTGTCGTTGAGCGACTTTCTTGCCGACTACAGTGCTGAGCATCTCTAAAGTCTCAACCATTTTCCAACACTCCAACTGAAGTGTCGCCATTTTCAGTGTATTATAAAAGGCTAGCAGTCGATAAGGTTCGAACCCAGATACCCAGGTGCCACGTA